>BQNB010162526.1:0-12731 GCA_026074375.1 Tanacetum coccineum | reverse complement strand
GTATTCCACCCACTTTAGGGTCGACATTGTCGACCCTATGTGTGAGATTAGGGTCGACAATGTCGACCCTAAAGTGTGCCTGGGCAAAAAAAAAACTGGACGCATTTCCAGTTTTCCAGATTTTTTCCGAAAAAAATCAACATTTCAAAAATCCAAAATTTGGCAAATCCACAATACGATACAATAACCAATCACTAAACGTTATACAATACCACAAATCCACAATACGATAAATTACCATTCAACAAAATCCACGCCACGATAAAATACTAAATCCATGTTTCACAAACATAACAAGTCTAAAAGTTATTACACATACTAAGATACAACATAAAAACGCCTACTCGTCGTCGTCGTCATCGTCCGAATAGTCATCATCACCACCCATATGTTGCTCGTCCTCCTCCTCCTCCCCTGATGACTCATTATTGTTTTCACGAGCCAAATCTTGAGCCAATTGTTCACAGCTCCGTGAATCGTTCATATGGGGATTTGTTTGAAGGATGTAGTGGGGACGTTCGGCTTGAGAATTAGAACCAGATGCGATGGAGTTGAGAACGGGACGATAACAGTTGTTGAAGTTATTATTGGTGACGGGAATGGGAGGAAATGGGCCGGTATAAGGAGGTTGGAGTGGTTTAGTAAAGGGAAAGGGAGGTTGGAGTAAGTGAGCCCAATTAGGGGTGATTTAGGGCATAGGACCGGGTGGGGGTGGGGGTACAAGACTAAAAGTAGGAGGGATAAATGGACGAGCACTATTTGGTGAGTTGTAGTGCATAAAAAATTGACCTAGGGCGGCATTATTCGCCTCAGAATTTTGTTGCGCCACATTAGCTCGTTATGCCGCCGCGTCAGCCTTTAACACAGCCAAATAAGCCCGTGCCTGCGCCTCCTCAGCTTGCTTCCTCAGCAACTCTTTCTCTTGCTCTTGTTGCCTGAACATCTGCGTGATCTGATCCCGAGTCATAACATCTCCAAATGCACGATTTGCGCGCCTGCGAGAAGTTGAGCCACCACCCGGTAACTTCCTGCCCATGCCCGACATATTCTGGCGGTTGTCACTCGGAACGATTTCATCCAATATTTCTTGATCGGTCTTGAACGGGATGAGGCCGGCTTTAACATTATCTTGCATGGCCTTCATATCCAACTGTGAAAGAAAAAGAAAAAAAAGGTTAAAAACAAATAAAATAAGTTATTAAAGCATGTAAAGAGTTAAATTACTTACATATCTCTGCTTGTTTTTTGTGGTTTTAAATTGGCCAGTCTTCTTATTTGAGTGCCCCTTCCTCCACGTTTCAACGAGGTCCTCGTAATACCCTTTGTCGACTTTCTATACAATATCAAAGAAATTAATAACGAGCTATAAATAAATAATATAAACACCTTTAAAATATCACAAAATTATAAAGAGTCTTACATATTCATTCCTTTATTGCACGAATGATTTTTTTCCATGATGGGTTATTATCGTGTTTTTTGCTCGGTTAGCGGCATTCTTCAAACTTCTCGACACCTGATCTGGTTGGGACCACCACCAACTGATTCCAATCATCTTCGGTTCTGTCGCCCTATACTCTCGGCGACGGCGGATGATTCTTTGCCTCGTCGGGCGACGTATGTTTTGCATAATGGTCAGCCTTGATACTGTTCTTATTTTTGCGCTAAAGTAGCCTCAATTTAAGTTCCAGCCCAAGGCTTACCCTTTCCCCCACCGTATATACATTTTGTTCAACCACCACTTTGTCCTGGTTATTGTACCATTCCGCAAGGTTGAAATAGCTCTACATATAAACATATGCATTTAAATAAACAAACAATTTAAACATAACACGCATATCTAAACGTCGATAACAATAAGAATAGAAGTAAAATAAACAATTAATACCTCAAGTGTAGGGTAAATATCCGTTGCTTTGAGTGGTATGAAGTATATCGCGTTCATGTACCACAAACTTCACACCGTTAACTATGCAAGCGGGGTATGTACATGCATTAGTAGGTCCACGTGCCAAAGAGAATAACTCTTTACAACGGCCGTCTCTCCCTTTTTTTCACGAATCTACGAAAGAGATACAAACAGATTTAGATGAGCAATAACTCCAAGGTAATATATCTAATGTATTTACCTTGTAATTAAACCACGCGGGAAAACTCGATTCCACGTTATCAGGCGATTCTCTGCAAAAGTTCATGATATTAGGATAAGTCATCGAGAAAGAAGATTTTTCAAAATAAAAAAAGCAGATAGTATCTTATCCTCCCAAGCACACACACTTTTATCCTCACAACTACCACCACATTCACCACCACCTCGATCAATTGCCACCAAATGGAGCGATATGATCAAACTTTTAAGTGCACGTGTGAAAGTGGAAATGTGGTGTTACGAACATCACGTAAACCTTACAGTTATGGTAAATAATACTACGCATGTCCTTGTTCAAAGGTGAACTATCAAAACATACTTATTTATGTAATATAAAATAATTTGCTTGTCAAAATGACTTTTCTTATGATTTCCTTACTACTAGTACGTAACAGCCAGGAACTCAAGATAGAGGATGTGGCTACTTTATGTGGATGGATGACCTCAGGCTTCATATAAGTTCTTCTTCTGGATCGTCAACACCTCTAAGTTCTTATCCGGGAACTTCAACACGTCCAAGTTATTCTCCGGGAACTTCCAGATCTGCACAGAATCTCGGAAAGGCAGAGTGCTCAAATTGTAAGTTCTTGGCTGAAAAGATAAAGACACTAGAGGCAAAGATAAAGATACTAGAGGGAGCACTAGAGATGGAAAGGCATCCCGAGAAACACACACTTGAGTCAGCTGCAATACTTCACGAGCTCTATAATGACATGGGAAAACTTGGTTTGGAGTAGTTTTTCATTAAGATAAATCAATTTAGCATTTGGAATGTAATTCATATGCTTTAATGTTTGAGTGTTTATCGATTTCTAATGTAATTTGATGTTATAATAATAAACGTTAATCGATTAGGAATCATTCCGTGTATTTTGATTATTTATTGTGGTTTAACTACATTCAATTCAGTTAACTTTGAAGTAAATTTATCAAATTATCAAACTAATAAATGATAAAATAAATAAATAAAAATAACAATTAACACTTTTAGCCACGACATATCGAGGCTAAATACCTTAATTTTTTTATCATTTAATTTATTAATAAAATCCTAAAAAAATTAAAATAATTAGAAAACTTTTAGTCACGATTTATCTGAATTTATAAAAAGTATTTTAAATTTTTGTATAAAAAAAATATTTTAAAAATGTCGACCCTAAAATTTTTTATAAATGGTTTTATGTATTTATAAATTGTTTTATATATTTATATATAATTTTACATGGATTAAATTTTGGTAAAAAAATTAGGGTCGACATTGTCGACCCTAAAATTTTTTATAAATTGTTTTATGTATTTATAAATTGTTTTATATATTTATATATAATTTTAAATGCATTTTATACATTAGAAAAGGTATAAAGTCATGGAAAATATTAGGGTCGACATTGTCGACCCTAATTTTCGACCCAAAACAGTTTTCTTTGACTAACCAGTTTTGTTGAATAAATGTGGTCCCATGCCTCATTTAGGGTCGACATTGTCGACCCTAATTTTTCCTCGACCCAAAACCGATATTTTGTTGTAGTGTTTTTAGACATTCAAAAATAATAATGTAAACACTGAAAATGAGACGGATGGAATAATAACTTCCAATTGATAACATTAAAAATGTGTTACTTTATGTGTAACAAGTTTATTTTGTGTTTAAACGATTTTATTTTTCGCACGAATGTAATCGTTAGCATATTAAGAATTTTTTTTTTTTTAAAACAGACATCGTTACACGAGAATTTTAATAAACAAACAACACAAGAATGTTTTACAACGTTGATAGTAAGATACTAAGATTAGTACGTTATCATGGTTAGCAAAACTGGAAAAAGAAACTTAGTTGCTATCATTGGTTACTTTATTTTAATCCACACGATATTTTCATTTCAAGTATGACAACAAGACCCATGTTTTTGATTTATTTCTGTATGAGCATGTATCTAGTCTTTTTGATATAAAAAAGTTAATTTAATAACCATGAATCTAATTATCATGTGAAATATATGTAATGCTTTCAAAAGTTGAAGAAATCCAGGGTTTGTTGTCTCAGTTCTTGAGCTCTATGTATAAGAACCAAATGTAAAACATGTGTTAAGTTACACCTATTTTTCATGTGAAAAGCCGAAATAATCTTGTGATTCTTGTCCCAAACAGTTTCCTCGTTTTATATCTAAAAGCATTTCTGAAATCCTGTTACTGTTCCATTAGCACTTACACGATGCTCAACACTTTTGTACTTCCCGTTACTTATGATTTGAAGTGCATCCCCAACGTTGATCACCAAAGATCCACTAACCGGAGGGACATGAATCCACTTCATGGTGTCCATATTTCGAGCATAAAGCCCACCTATTTCATCTTGAAGAAGTATGGTGAGCGTGGACATGTCTGAATGACGCCCCACGCCCAGGGGCGGACCCAGAATATTTCAGAGGGTGTTGCACAAATTTTTTTATGATTATTGGTACTAAGGTTGCCTCAAAAAAAATATTTGGAAAATTTGGGGGTTGCCCGAGCCAAAAAAACGTATTTTTAAAAAAATTTACCCTTCGTGACCTAAAATTAGGTGTGGCCCGTGCCACACCCGGCTCCCATGTGGGTCCGCCCCTGCCCACGCCCATTGTGAGTTCAAGGTTAGGACATTTTGGATAGTAGTTTAGGTTAATCCTCTTTGACCCCATAAGCTTCGATTCTTTGGCTTTATCGATTTCTTTCACATTGAGTCCATTCAAAAGTATCATGAGCAGCTTTTTGACGACCGATTTTGAACTCTTTATATTCCTGCCAATAAAAAAAATAACCAATTAAACCAACTTAAATAAGCTTATAAGCTTAAAGGAAAAAAGCAGCTATATATCGACATATAATGCGTTCTCTAATAGTGCATAGCAAAAACAACATAATTTCGCCTGCATACAGAAGGTCAGAGGGTTGCAGCCTCATCATCCGAGACAAAAAAGAGGCTGAGATAATCTTTCCACTAGAGAGCTTTCTCGGCTTCTGGAGTAAAACTTGTACCAAAAAGTATACTATTTGTAACTGATTTTTCTTTTGTGTATTTCAGCTTTTCTTCAGCTGGCAATGCAAAAAACTTTCGGGTTGCATCTTTAACATCATCGAGAACATGATAGGGGACTCCATGGTTCACTATTTGAAAAAATCCCCACTTTCTTGCTGCATCACATATATCTTTTACAGCATTCGGGTCATCCCAGTTGGACATATCGATAACTGGGATGGAATCTTGATTTGGTTCTTCGTTGCTAGTATCAAACCTTTCTTGTGGAGGTTGAATGTATTGATTCGGTAGGGCTTTAAGTCCCAGTTCTGCTAAGCCCCCACCATTTTCAACTTTTGTATGGTGAAACAATCAAAAGTGGGACCCCCACTTTTAGCATCGATAGCCGTCTTCGCAAAAGGTTCAATCGCAAATTTATTTTGCTTTTTTTTTGAGAAAACCATGAAATAAAAATGAAAACCAGCCAAACCTTAGCGACAAGAGTCATCGCTAAATGTATATTTTCATTTAAAAGTGTTTTAAAAACTATTTATAATTGTTAAAATTAATTTTAAAATAGATAAATGTGTTAGTTTCATTTGAAAATGTTTTTAAAATTATTTATAATTGTTAAAATTAACTTTAAAAAAATATATAAATTAGATAATTCATAAAATTAATATTTTATTAAATTATTACTATTACTAATTTTATTAAAAGGCATCAAGCCTCATTAAATGGCTCATTAAAGATACTGTTGGAACCCGCTTGGGTACCCACCGTAACCCGTCAGAACTGGCCAACCCGCCGGTGCTTCCCGACCCGGAGATCCGATCTATCACCTTTTCATTATATTTAGTTCGTATGTGTGTGAGACCACTCGAAATGAACGTGTGGATGAAGATTAAACATGTACGTGCCAAAACACACACATCATCCAACCATTACTGCCTTTATCCTGCCAATTATAGTTGCTAATTTTTCATATTAAAAAATACACACACACAATATTATTTTTTGGGTTTTCCGGCAAACTATTCTTTGGGTTTTCTGGCAAAAATTGGGGTTTCCACGTGGATGCCACATGTGTTTTATCAATAATTATCATCATAGATTTATATACATCGTTTGTTTTTGATGGTTTTCTTGAGAAGGCCTGTTGTTGCATTTGGGTGTTCATGTATCTATTGCTTTTATCTTACTTTTATGAATGTGGATTGAATTGTTGATGATATTAGGGTTTAATTCATTGTTGATGATATTAGGGTTTAATATGTGGATTGAATTGTTGATGATATTAGGGTTTAGTTAATTGTTGATGATATTGTTTTTGGCTGAATTGCGCTCCATTCTTTGTTTTTTTCTTTTGAGTGCTTATTCATTTGGTGCGTGTATTATGATTGATTAGTTGTTGTTTTGTTTCTACCCGGCTTTGCGGTCTTTTCTCAATGTTTACATACTTCATTATCTTTCGCTAAACGTTAAAGCTATTTTTCTCATAACATGCTCAATCTGTGTGTTTTGAATTCAGGCTAAAATTAAGGGGCTTTAGCATAAATCGTTGTGTTACGGAACTTTAGTGATTGGGCGTTGTTATTACATGGTCTCGTTGTATCTTCAGGTTTTGACTAAGAGGATGAATTCATGTTTTCGTTGGCTGCAATCTTTGTACTCCGTATGTCTTATCTAATGGGTCAAATGCATAAGCATAAAATGTGTAGCATCATTCAAAATTATCAGATATTGAGAGTGTGAAACGCGTGAATTGCGAAAAGAGATGAGACGTCGGGTAAAGTTTGTAAGGGGTGGGGGGGGGGGTGGGGGGGGGGGGGGGGGGGGGATCAGAGACGACTAGGGATATGTAGCGAAAAACTCGCCGTGTGCGCGGGGCGTAGCAGTGCACGGCTTTATTACAAACGCTAGTAAGCGGAATGACATAATTATGATTGTGTTGTGCAGATGTGACTGCGGAGTGTTTGTGGAAAGATATAGAGAGGGAACAGAGTAATCCGATCTTTGTGTGTGTGTTGGCTATGAATATGCGTAATGCTTGCATGACGATGCGCTTTGTTCAGGTTTAAGAGTAGGATGTGTTAATATGGGGATGTATCGAGAACAGGATATGGTGACGTAGATATGAGAAATCTGATGAGACACTGGGTGGGTCTTGATATATACGAGAGTATAGCATGAAATAGGGTGAGTAACGGAAGAGAGTTTGGAGATGGATATTGTATATAGCGACTAAGAGAAGAAATTGCGAGAGGAGCGTGCGAGGGACCGGGCGATAGTTTATCTGCACGAGGGGGGCTGGTAGCGCGCAAAGTCGATGTGTGTGTGGTGTGTGAAAGGAGTATCGACTGAGAACGACGAAACGCAAAGAGCGTGATCTGAGGTGTGCTTGGCGTCAGTACTGTGAGAGCGTGGACATTATTTGTCAGAACTAGACCAAACTTTGCGCGAAGGGGGTGACAGGGTGTGCTTTGGGGAATTTTTGGTGTCGTAGGGACATAGAGTTGGTAGTGGACTAGTTTTGTGCGATCGGGGGACAACGAGCGTGGTAGTGCGTTAAGGTGTGGTTCCCGTGCTGCGAGGTTTTCCCGAAGTGTGTGGGAACATGGTGGCCCTGCGGGAGGAATCTTTGTTGTGAGGTGCATTATTGACGGCGAGATTTTGGACTTGTCGATGTGGTAGTTAGCGTGTCAGAGAGCGAGGGTGATAATTATTGGTTAGGAGGTGGGGTGACCTCTCAACGATCCCGCGCTGGTGGAGCGAGATGAGCCAGGGTGCGCGAAGGTTTAGTATTGTTGGAAGCCGAGAAGAGCTGTTGTACTGAAGAGTTTTTTGGTGTGGGAGTTGCAGCCAAGCGGCGATGGTTGTCGCACGACGGATGACCAGTGGTGGGGAAAAGCTTATGTGCGCAGTTTGTGTGTGTGACCAAGAACGTGGGATACTAAAAGATTTTTTAAACGGGAAATGACGCGGGGAGTGTGGACGTGTCATTGTTTCCCCGTGGAGCGGTGATGGAGAGCGGCGCCGAGTTTTAGAACTACAAAACCGACTTGTGAGCCAGGTGTCGGAACTGAGATCCCGTTGGGGGCAAAGCTAAGTCGAAAGGCTTCTGAAGTAAGGTTTGTTACGCTTGTGTGAAGAGGCCGACACTGTTTAGCGTGGCGGGAGCGAGTAGCGAGCGCGAGGTATAAAAAGTTGAAGATGTATGTAACATTATAAGACGCATCGTGAGATTATGTTAAGTTGTGTAGTAGTCGAAAATTTGCGATAGAGAGTGTATAGATGAACGAAGTGACGCGAATGTGGCGCGAGCAGTGCGAGGTGAGGAAGGCTGAGTCAGCGGACGCGTTAAAGTCAGAAATAAATGAAGCATGATCCAAGGTGTCTAGGAGATCGCGGTGGAGAGAGTGTGTGCGCGACAATAAACATCGATTACATCGCTCTGCTAATTGCTAAATGATTAAACTCTCCAAACTAATTTCCGCATGTCATTGAAAGCCGTTAAGTATGCATTAAACATTGTGTGGATCTTGAGATGCATATGCATTTCTAATGTTGCCTCGAGTACCTTTAGTTTTTTCAATCAAGAGCTTGCAGTTTGCATACTATGCATTTCTTGAATGTCCCAGAGAATAGCTTGGAGGTATTAAAGATCCTGGAGAATAACTTGGAGTCGTTGAAGGTCCTGAAGAATAACTTGGAGTCGTTGAAGCTCCAAGTGAACCGACCAGTAGACAGACTCGTTCCTCTTTCCATAAAAAATTCACATCTAAAAATAAATTTCCCGAGGCTCTTAAAGAGTAAAGAAAAGAACTTTTAACAATTAACAAAATTATTTGTATATCACACAAATAAAAAACATGTGATTGTTCACCTTTGATTGTAGACATGCATAGTATAGTTTACCACGGGTTTTAGGTTTATACGATTCTCACAGAACTACATCTTTGGCTCTACAACTACACACAAAAGCTGCATATGGCACCATCTTCATAATAACAGTGTGTAGGTTGGTGGTTGTGATGGTAAGAGTGTGTGTGATTTGTTGGTGAGTGTGAGGATAATATTTGCTTTTATGGTAAAAAGAGTACTTTTGGTGGGAACTCTTGGCGTAATTTTGTGAGGGTAATAGTTAACCAGGTTTTGGCGGGAGTTTTTGGCGGTGAGTGTTCCCGCCATCAATTTCCCGAGGACACATCCTCGGGAAAAACTTAGTCGTTTAACATCTCATGTACAATGATAGCATCTCGACTACTTCATTGAATATCTCATGTATAAAGATAGCATCTCGACTCCTCCATTGAACATCTCATGTACACCGATAGCATCTCAACTCCCCCGTTGTACATCTCATGTACAACAACATCAAATTGAATCCTCCTTTGTACATATCATGTACAACGATATCAAATCGACTCCTCTGTTGAACTTCTTATATATAACGATAGAATCTCGACTCCTCTGTCGAACATCTCATGTATAACGATATCAAATCGACACCTTCGTTGAACTTATCATGTATAACGATAGAATCTCAACTCCTCCGTTGAACATCTCATGTATAGCGATATCAAATCGACGCCTCCGTTGAACTTCTCATGTATAACGATAGAATCTCGACTCCTCTGTTGAACATCTCATGTATAACGATAGAATCTCGACTACTCTGTTGAACTTGTCATGTATAACGATAGAATCTCGACTCCTCCGTTGAACATCTCATGTATAACGATATTAAATCGACACCCCCGTTGAACTTCTCATGTATAACGATAGAATCTCGACTCCTCCGTTGAACATCTCATGTATAACGATATCAAATCGACACCTCCGTTGAACTTCTCATGTATAACGATAGAATATCGACTCCTCCGTTGAAAATCTCATGTATAACGATAGCATCTCGACTACTCCATTGAACATCTCATGTAAAACGATACTACATCGACTCCTCCATTGAATATTGCATGTACAACGATAGCATCTCGACTACTCTGTTGAACATCTCATGTACAACAAACTTATTTCGGTTCGGTAGCCCGAACTGGACCGAATCTATTTCGGTCCGGTCCTCGGTTCGTTGTTTTGGCCTAAATCAGTCTCGATACGGTTCGATCAGTTTTTTTCTGTCCGGTTCGGCTTGATCCGGACCGATTGTATACAATTATATTTCTAAATAAGAGTAATTTTTTTAAAAAATAAATCATAATTATATATAATTTTTATAAATAATACTATAATATTAATACTTATTTTTAAAACAACTTTTTTTAGTAAAACTCTTTGCCCAAAATGAAAATTCGGTCTTTAACTTTTCACAACTCCCGCCTAACTTTTCACCAAAATCAAATTGTCCCTCCACTCATCTTTATTTGTCATCTCAGATTTCACATCCTCTTCTTCATAGTTATTTTCTCCCCAAACTAAGTTTCTTAATCTTTCTCACATCATCGCTCGTCTCTATGGTCAACCAGAAACCATCACCAGTCACCATCTACGAGTGATCGGTCGGACCATGGAAACCAATTTAAAGTTCATTTATCCATAAATTAGGTATACAGTCATCAGTTTGAGTTGTTTATGGGTAAGTTTTGTTATTTTATAAATTAGGGTTTAAGTGCCCCCAAATTTATCTTAACGTGCAACATCATTTTTGCTGTTTCTTGAAGTTCTTTACATGTAATAAATCTTAATTTATGCTTAATTTATAATACCAAAGGTATTTGTTATTGAGATTGTGATAGATTGTTTTGTTAAATTTTAAATGTGAATAGTTTGTCTAGTTTAAGAATAAGATTCCAAATAACATGACTCTTGGATTGTTTATATGAAATTGAGAAGTATCTATCACATATTTGTTCACAGTGCATCTAGTAAGTATATAAGTAATACCAATATATGAGTTGATTTTTTGTGTTTTTTTGGGCAAGCTTGACTAAATAACCTTTTGATATTTTAGAATCGAAGGACAAAGATTGATACCTGATCAAATTTATTTTATTTAAGATACTGACTTGATGCACTTATAGCCTCTTTGGATATGTGTTTACTAAGTTTTATGTTACCATTATTTAGAATGCTAACTATAGTATTTGTTTCATTTATTTTGTAGTGAAGATGAAGCGCACTTTGGAGAACAAAGGTGCTAGTTGTTAAAAAACATTCAGGTAGCACACTAGTGCAAATGTGTTTATATTAGTCTTTATTATATATCGTAAGTACTAGTTAAAATTAGCCGTTTTGGGTTGAAACTGATCGTATATGTTAGACTATAATAAAAATGGGTTGTTTGAGTTGAAATTGGTTGATTGTGCTTGATTTTTGTTGAATTGAAATTGGCTATGTTTGAATATAGCTTAGTGTAAGTTAGACTTAAAAATCAAAGTGTATCAGATATTTTGAAAGCGAAAGGAATTACCTGTTACAGCTCGATAAAATGCGTGAAGGAAAATATGTATAAATAAACAAGCCGACTTTCCAGAAAGTGTAATTTTCTCATTTTTTGCTTGAGGTTATAGCGGGTTGGCTGGAATTGCAACGGGTCGCCTGGGATTGCAGTGGGTCACCTGGGATTGCAGCGGATCAGCTGCAGTTGCAGCGGGTCGCCTGCAGTTGCAACGGGTTGGCTGCTATTGTGGACTGATGTCAATGCCATTAGGTTTGTTAAAGTTGCAGCAGGTCGGCTGCAGTTGCAGCGTACCTAACTGCTAATGTAATGCAACTTGGTGAAAATAGGAAGTATTGTGTTTGTTGGAATAACACAATAGAGGAATTTTTTTCGTTCTCTTGGCGCGGCTGGTAGTTTTGTTTATTTGTAAAATTCCAAGATGGACAATGGATAACGCCAATAATGAAAGGCATAACAGATTAAATAAACGGATAGTGACTTTTGTCTAGCCGTGTATTTAGTCTTGGACTGAACTGATAATCAGACACCCATGGGTGATTTTGGATTGAATTAACTAGCTACTTGTAAATTACAAGTAGCTACTGAGTTGATGTCCATTGTCCAGTACCATACACTGAGTTGGTTTTGTTTTTGAATGGCTAATGGTACTTTAACACCAACTTGGCTACTGGTACTTCAATTAGCATCATTTGCAATTTAGTATCCTTGCTTTAGCAAGTAGCCTACTCGTATGTTGATTTTTGTACCTTAAAGCTATATTGATCTATAATGAGAACTGGTATATTTATGTTTGTACTTTAGCATTTAGCATCCTTAATGGTTGTTGGTTTGTTTGTTTTTTAATTTTTATGATTAATATATATCAACATTCATTTTTATAGCTTTGGGACAATACACGACGTCTAAAACTGTTCGAGATTGACCAAGTGGCTCTTATGACGTTAAACGAGTTTTATAGGTCGTAGTTGCTCATTTAGATACAACGGATCCTCAATTGTAATGGATAATACTTTTGTCTAACTCAGATTGTTACACATCGATATAGCGACAACAAATGTAAGTTCAAGGATAAGTGGTTTAATAAGAAGACGGTTGAACAGGCAAGGCATGAGAACCACCGAAGTGGAAAGCTGAGATGCTCGGAGGCAGAAGCTTGTTGACTTCTGGTC
>BQNB010162525.1:0-14549 GCA_026074375.1 Tanacetum coccineum | reverse complement strand
GTCATTTTGTTTCATGACTTAGTATTTTTATTTAATAAAGTCTTCCGCTTGCGTTTATATGTTCTGATATGGCACCATAATTTGACTCTTGGTCTCTTTATCGGAGCGGGATGTTACACTTAGCTTGTTCCACAAGAACTTTACAATCTTTATTGAGCAGCCTTGATGATATAAGTGGGACTCCAAGGTATTTAATAGGAAGGACACCTTCAGAGAAAGGCATGACATTTAATATAGCCGTTTTAACATGGTCAACCACATTACAAAAGAATGTCGTACTCTTCTAAATACTAGGAACTAAGCCCGAAGTAGACTTAAATTCATCAAGAGATTCCATGATAACCATAGCAGATTCCACATTGCCACGAGCAAAGAGAAATAGATCATCTGCAAAACAAATGTTAATAATTTGAAGATTCTCGCAATGATGGTGATACCGAAATGATTCTGATAAGTAGACCCTTCTTTTGAGCATAAGAGTTAACACTTCCATGACTAACGTGAACAAGTATGGGGATAATGGATCACATTGTCTCAACCCTCTTTTACCTTTGAAGTAACCATGGATATCACCATTTAGGCTTATAGAGAATGAAGTAGATGTAACACAAGCCAGGATCCATTTGATCATAGTAGGATAAAATCCAAAGCCCTCCAAAATATTCTCCAGGAATCGCCAATCAACCATGTCGTATGCCTTTTGGATATCCACTTTAAAGGCACATCTTGGAGGACCTCTCTTCCGGTGGTAATTATGCATTAATTCTTGAGTGATAAGAATGTTATCTGATATATTTCTTCTCGGAATAAAAGCCGATTGATTCTTACTCACGACCTCCATAACACCCTTAATGATACGATTAGTAAGAATTTTACTAATGCATTTATAGATCACGCTGCAACATGATATAGGCCGGTAATCATTAAGCCTAAGAGGCGTTGGAATCTTAGGAATTAGTGCGATAAAAGTATGGTTAATTTCCTTTAGAATCTGCCCATTTAAAAAGAAATCCCGAACTGCATCACAAACTTCTGCACCGACAACATCCTATGCTTTTTTGAAAAAAGCAGAAGTTTAACCGTCCGGGCCTGGGACTTTATTGTCACCAATACTAAACATAGTTGTTCTAATTTCCTCATCCAAAATAGGATGAACCATATTCGTATTAACCCCATCACAAACTTTGTCATGAAATAAACCATCCGAATTCAGGTTGTCACAAGCCATGCTGCTGCCCAAAAATTTATCATAATGTGAGACAAACGCTTCAGCAACATGAGGGCCCGAAAACACAGTATCATTTTCGTCCCTAATTAAGTCAACACGACATCTTTGGTTTTTTGCTTTAATGGACTTATGGAAGTAAGCTGAATTTTAGTCCCCCACCTCTAGCCATTCAATCTTCGCCTTTTGTTGCAAAAATCTTTCCTCATCTAGTTTGGCCTCGTTGAATGACTGGAGATATATAGCTTCTTCCTCTTTGAGATTTAGGTCTTCTGGATTTGCATCCAAGGCTTTTTGAACTTCATCAAGCTTACGCCTAAGATTATTAACATGATCGTGCAAGTTTCCTTGATCATACACCATCTTCCTTAAAGACTTTTTGAGAGCTTTTAGTTTTGACACCACTTTAAACATATTATGACCATTCACATGATTGTTCCAAGAATTTGAGACCACTTCTAGGAAATTGATTTTAAAAGAAATGAAGTTGAAGAACTTGAATAGTTTCGGTTTATTAAAAGTAGAACCTGGAATTTTAAGCACCGCGGGCGAATTGTCAAAAATTCTATAAGGTTGAAAGATAGCGTAGGCACCAGGGAAAGAATCCATAAATTCGATATTGCTCATAATCCGGTCTAGCTTCTTTAACACGCCTCCACCTTCTTTAGGTTTCTGGTTCCAAGTATAGTGCATACCTGTCGAATTCAGGTCCATTACCTCAAGGTTATAAACACAATCCTTAAACTCAACCATGGTTGAGCTCATAGTAGAAGGCCCCGAGTGGTAATCCTCCAAGTTTAAAGCAATGTTGAAATCCCCCATAAGCACCCATAGAGAACCGCAGGTGACTTGTTTATGAACTCTTAAATCATGCCATAAAACACGTCTAACAGTTGGTAAGTTAGCAGCATAAATAAACGAAACAAAAAGAGATTGATTAGAAAATTTATGCACGAATTTGACATGCATAGCTTGGTTCGATTGAGAGATCACCATCAAATCGATAATATCAATATTCCATCCAAGAATAATACGACAACCCTTATCACAAAGACTAGCATTCGAGGTCCACTCCCAATAGCGAAAGACCTTAGAGCAAACCTTAGAAAGGGCTAAAATGTCCACGTGAGATTCAAGAATAGCACACACACTAAGTTGGTTTTCATTTACCACTTAACGAACTCGCTTTGTTTTGGGGTGCGGTTCAGACCCCTAATGTTCCAAGTAGCTAAGCTAAACATTAAAACCATCAGTAGAGGGAGTACTTGCTCCCTTTCTCTTGTCAAAAAAAATCTCTTTAACTTCACAATCAGAATCCTCAATGATAGGATCTGGATCAGGGGTGACCTTATTCGTGACCTTCCTTATACATGGTTCATCAACATCTTGATCATCTTGAGTAGCTAGGACTTCATAAGGGTTCGTTAGCTTGACCTTACTCGATTCTCCTTTTTCTTTACTCGATTCTACTTTGGGAGTTTAGCACCTCCAAACTTCTTTTGGGGCTGCTCAGTATTTAGATCCTTAACCTTCCATTGTTTCTTTTTATTGTTAACAAGAGTAAAACCATCCGATTGAGTTTCCTTAGTTTTTGTGACAGATTGTACCACCTTTTTAGGGCATTGTTCAGCAGAATGTCCAAAAACATGTCATTCTAAACATTATGACGGTTTCCATTCATATTTGATTCGAATTGTTTCTATGGTATGTCTCGTACCATCCACCTTTGGCACAACTATTACAACCTCTTGTTTAAGATCTTTATCAGCACTAACCTCAATGAGGGCTCGGGCAAACCCTAGTCTTCCCCACAGATCTGCACACATCTCGCTTGTAAAAGCATCAAGCATGATTGGTTTGCCTACTTGGGTAGAAATAAGGCTTAACCCATCTTCATAATATGCAACAATAGGGACCTTGTGCATTTTCACCCAAACAGGCACACTAGTCACTTTATCCTTTGTAAGAGTCATATTTGGAGACCACTTGTTCAGCATAATAGACGTGTTTCTGACCATCCATGGGCCTTATTCCAAAACCTGTTCTAAACCAATGTGTGAGGTAAACTGGAAGAAGTAGAACCCATCATCATCCTTGATCACCCTTTTGACCCATATTTTCCCCATGTGTTTGTTACATAATTTTTGACAAGAGGAAATGCTATGGTTCTTCCCAAAAAGAAACCAACAAGACAATTTGCAAATCTATTTTGCACTACAGTAACAGCTTCCACTAGGAGAACAAAATCAGACTTCTCCACCTTTTCCTTACTTTATAGGGCTCTAAAGTTAACCTTTGGTTTTGGCTTCTCATTTGTAACCACTCTAGAGAAAGATTGTTTCATGTCATGCACCAACGGGTCATTCCGTGCAGATTCCAAGTTTTCATTTACCACATTGCAACCAATCCCATTTTCAGTTGAACCTTCTTCATTATAATATCTCCTAACTGATCCCTTATCCTCCGTAGCATTAAAAATAGAACATATAGGAGAAGCATCCTTATTCGACCACAAGTCTTCCTCCACATCTGCAACCTTTTCACAGCTAGGGTTCATCATCGATGCCCCTATCGACTTACCAAGACTAGCTTGACTAATTTGAACAGATTATGTAGTGGAAGAGTTCATCACTTCAGTCGTCTCCAAATTGGAACCGACTCTATTATGGGTTTTTTTAGTAGCGTACACCCCACGATGAGGTTGGATATTCGACGATTTCAATTCCATCTTTTTCTTCTTAAATGATGCAGCAATATATTTTAAGAACGATGAATTTTCCACCTCTCCCACCCCAGCCAACATATAAAACATGGAAAAACAATAACACACCAAACCCTAACCAGCTTCCATAATCATACAACACAATAAGATATGCATTAACGCGCAGGAAAACAAGCAAAGACACAATCAAAAGCAACCAAAAAACATAAACCCAAACAGCAATCGCAAACCCAAACTAGTTATGAAACCGCGTCCAAATAAGAACCTAATTATGCATCATAATACTTAGATTAAACAGTAATGACTAGATCGTTATAAGGATTTAGAGGCACAAAGAGGAAGGGAATACAATCAGAAAATGAGATCGTGATTAGAGGCAAAAGGCGATTAGCAAAACCCTAGAGGCCGATTAGACACTTACCCAAAGAAGAAGCAGACCACAAACTATCACAAAGATCGGATGTTGAGGGATTAATCACAGGAGAAAGTTAAACAAATCGGAAAAATTATAGTGGTTCATCGGAAATCACCATAAAGGGGAGAGAATTGTGTTTATTTAATGTTTCGCACGACTAACGGTGCAATTGAAATTCAAGTTTAATGCTTCACGGTTGTTAATTGAAGTTGGAAGGACTAATGGTGCAATAACGATTCAGTTTGGAGGACTAACGGGCTGTTTCTAAGAAATAAGGACCAATGATGAAAGATAGTTTCAACAGAGAGGGTTAATAATCAAATAAAGGACTAACTTTGAAATTGTACTAGAAGGCTAGGGACTACATGTGACACTTTCCAATTCTAGTTTATTAATAAGAACATTTCCCTCCAGAAACTCTTCTTCTTAGTTTCAAAATTTTAAAAAATGTAACGATTGTGTTTTTAATCTCGCGGGATGGTATAATTATCGTCGGTAAAAACCAAATATACCACGTTGATCAATGTAAGACCGCGATATGTTAGAAGACCCGTAATTAACCGAAACACGAAACCGAGAAAAAAAACAAAAAGACCAAAACAAGTCGAAACGTGCTTAATTCGCCTTCATAAGGAATATTGAGTTCGACTTTGTCATTTATGATTAGTTCGCCTCTCAAAGAAGGATTAAATTCGCCTCTCAAAACACAATGACTAATTCGCCTCTCAAACAAAGGTATTAATTCGCCTCTCAAAACACGATGACTAATTCGCCTCTCAAACGAAGGTATTAATTCGCCTCTCAAAACACGATGACTAATTCGCCTCTCAAAAGGTATTAATACGCCTCTCAAAACACAATGACTAATTCGCCTCTCAAACGAAGGTTAATTCGCCTCCAAGGAAAAGTAGTAATTCGCCTCCTACAAAATTTTTAATTTGTCTCCTACAACAATATTAATTCGCCTCGACAAAATATCAAACACTTAGAACGCAGTTTTCTTTGTCTCCTTGCTCAAGCCGTGTGGACCTCAAGAATAAGCCAATTTACAAAGAGCTTGAATAAGCACTTTTCCAACAGGAATTAAGCCGCTTACAAATATAAATAAGCCCAGAGAAATAAGACGAACAAATAAGATGCTTACAAGCAAAATAGCCACGAAAATAATAGTGTAAAGAAAAGATTGCTACTTTGTTTTTTATTAGTAAATGCACCCTTACTGTTTGAATAAACACGTCTATCACTATCAGTTTAGAAGCCCAAAAAATATATGTTGGAACAGTAAGCCCAAGAAAATACTCTTTGGTGCATAGAAACAAACGAAAAAGAAATAAGTCGAATGGAAAAAGAAGAAAAAATAAGTTGTTTAAGCCGAACCGATAAGCTCATAAAATCACGACCACAACTAAACACTAAAGGAACCAAGATAGAACCATGGCTCTTGATACCAATTGTAAAAAATGAATTTCACATAAACTATGAAACTAGATTGAGAAACTAGAGAGAGAAAGTGGATGAGAGAAACACATATAAAAAAACACACTAAATGTATGTGTAAAATGATTCAACCAACATCTTCTTCATGTTTGGAGAGGGTATTTATACAAAGAGTTAGACCGATATGGCTTGAGTCCATGGGCTTTTGCCTAACTAGCCTATCTAGTTTCTAAATATTACCTTATGAGCTATCTAACGATATAATGGAAGTGACTGACACTTTCCGTGTTCCTAACAAATATTTTACCCGTTAATTAGCGTTTTAAAAGTTTGCTTAAAAAAATCCAAGATTCGAGTTTATGTGATATCAACCAACAATGAGTATGAACAATATGTGTAATTCTAAATAACACAAACACAATATAAAAAATATATATATAGAATATAAAAGACAACATGAAAGTAAAGAGATAGAACAATCAAACCACAACCCCGAGAGTTATAGTGGTTTGGATACGAAGATCTTCTTCGCCATACTCCACTCCCCGAGTATCCGACTCAAGATTTCACTATGTCAACAAGCTCCCTTCAGGCGGAGAAAACTGTTACACATCGCTTATACTAATTTCTAAAACTAAGCTAATGTTGAGTCCTAATCTTAGCTAGAACGAATCTACCACTTCATAAGACTATTTTAAGGCCTAAAATACTAACCGACTCACATACAACACTTCCGGATTTATACACTATCCGGATCTATACAACTACACAAGAATAATATAAAAGAGATCAAATCTAGAAGAAGATTGGAGAGAAAGCACTAATCTATAAAACTTTTTTTCTTGGTGAATACGAGTCTTCTTCTTTTGCACTTGAGGAAGAAAGAAAGAATGGATCACTTAAACAAGATTAAGCAAATTAGTGATAAAAGGTTTAGAGAGATGTAGAGAGAGAAATAGAACATAAAACTGTGTGCTAAGAGATTTATAAAATATCAGGGAATAGTAAATTATTTATAAGCAAGAGAGAGGAGCGTGTCTTTTGTAGACGATCCCCACGGTCCCTAATATATATGGAGGACGTTCTACCTATCAAGGGCCCGTCCCTAGGTAGACGCTCCTCTTTTTGTCTTTTAGTGTGAAAATGTTTATTTGGTGTAGTTGGCATCTTTAAGGAGAAACCAAATTTGAATTATTTATAATTAATTAAAACATTTCTTAATATATAAAAATATTTTGTAAATATTATTTTTATAAAAAGGTTTTATTACATTTGTTAAAATGTAATGTTTAAGACAAAAAGATATATCTTTGATCACTAATCAAGTTTTATGATTTTTTATACATATCTTAAGTGATTTACGTCAAAATAGAAATTTACGACTAATAACGTGTATCCGTATATTTTTATCATAGAACGTTTTTACATTTTTGTCATTTTCAGAACGTAGAGATGTCGAAAAATATAAATAACATTTTAGACATTATTTGTATTTAACAAAAACCTCTTTGTGAATTCTTGTTCAAATTTAGTTAAATAGTTTCTAAGTTCGCAACAAGTGGTTTTACATCCGACTCATACGCTCTTTTAACATGATGAACTCTAAAATCTCCCCAATTAAGTACATTAATCGTTGTTTTTTCTTTGACCAACTTTTCAAAAGTGTCAAGTTGATTTTTGGCCTTTTGGAAAAACATTTTTGCCTTACTGGTTTTTGGAAGTTGTTTAGGAACAATCTTTTCGGATTTATCATTCACATTTGAAAGTTTCGAAACAGGAAGCCAATAAACTTGTTATGCACTTATTTGTTTTTGTGGAACAATGTTTTCATAAAGCTTATTTAACTTTGAATAATCAACCGGATTGTCATTATGTTCAATCTATTTTGCCTTAATTTTTAACCGACTCTCTTTGGCTAAAATCAATGTCTCTTCAGAATCAAACATAGATATGGATGCATGTTTATCAGCTATGGTTTTTCCATCATACAATACTGGTTATATTCTTTAAGCTTACTTGAGATACAAATAATTTGGATAACTAAGAGTCGTTTTGTTAGTATCATCATAAAAGACTTGTGGTTTTGTTAACATATGCATCATTTAGATTGTTTGACCAATTTGGTAAACAATGTTTTCCAATTCCTTTTTCTTCTTATTTAAAACCAAAAACTCATCGATATACTTATCTTCTCGTTCTGATGACTTTGCTTTCGAAATTTCTAAATTGTTTTTCAGAAATGAATTAGTTTCAACTTTTAAACAAAGTTCTTATATAAGAACAAAAATTTCCTTTTGAAAAGCTTACACCTTTTCATTATGATCAATAATTTATTTTCTTAATTGTGAATCCTAATCCATTTCCCATGATGAAAAAAAAGTTAAGGTTCTTTGTGAGTTTCCAAAAATGTAACCTTTTCTTTGTATTTCTTAAGCTCAATTGTAAATATTTCATTCACTTTCTTAGATTCTAGATTGAGCGTGTTACAACGAGTAACTTCATGTTGCATGTTCTCAATTAATGACAAAATTGCAACATCATTTTGTGCAAGAGAAGGCATATCTTAAACAACTTCGTTTTCTTAATTATCCGTATGTGGATTGTCAGAAATAACATTAGTGTCATTAAGAAAATCCACATACGTATCATTAACAGAAATTGGTTGTTCAGAATATGGAAATTCTTGTACAAATAGATTAAACATATCATTCTCATGGTAATTGTCATAATTGGGTACCTCAGACAGGATATCAGAATCATAAGAAGGTACGGCTTCATCTCCATTAATTGACCTGGTAGGAAACAACTATGCCATAAAGATTGCACTTGTAGTCGGTGCATCATCACAATTTGAATCGTATGCTTCTACCTTCTTTGTCATTAAGATTGACGTGGCATTCAACTAAAGATCCTCACAATCTGAGTCAAATCTTTCTAACCCATCAGCTAAAAAGTCCTGTTGCTCAGCATCAATTTCAATCCCGGCCTCTTGTTGTTGTACGAGGAGCATTTTTTCCTTAAACCACTCTAAGTCCTTATCCCTTTTCTTTGCAATACACTATTTAGCATAATGACCTTACCCTTTGTAGTTATAACATTTGATCACCTTCGATGGATTAGCATTTAAGTCCCCAACTATCCTTACTACCACTGTGGTTCCAGTTCCTCTGCCCCTTCTATCATTACCAATATAACCCAGACTTTGTCGTCCTTGTACGTTTTATACAACTACCCTTCCATCCTGAATGTTTGCTTGAGTTTTAGGATTAGATGATGTTCTAAGTTGGTTATTGGTTGGTGTGTATCTTGAAGATATAGCAGTGGTGAGAAACATCATAGCCTTTTTGAGACTAGCTATTGGATCATCCATGGGTAAGAAGGTTGGTACTACAAACCTTGAATCTGGTGATGTTGGTCTAGCTGGTAGTTGTTGAAAAATAGTAGGTGGTTGTTGGTAAACAGCAGGTGGCTCATATGTTGGTTGTAGAATATATGTTGTTGTTGAGCAGCAACTGGCACTTGTGGATTGTACTAAGACTTGTAGCTTGAATAAGATGGTGGTAGATTATGGGTATTTGCAACCAATGCAAGTGGATATGGAAATCTAACTTTCATAACACGAACTTCATTTTCATCTGGTTCATTCTGCTTGAGATATGCATATAACTGATCAAAACTAACTTCATGAAGATTCCTTGCTTGCTTAACCCCTATGACAAATCTACTCCATTCTCGCTGAAGATGGTTAACAAAATTTGTATTCACTTGAAGTCTAGTCATGTCAAGCCCAATGATATTAATATCATTCATCAGTTTTGCACACCTCATATAATACGATTGAATCGTCTCTCTTTTATGTGATGTAAATCTATCAAATTCATCTGCTAGTTTTGATTCTCTTTCTTGCTTGGTTAGTTTAGTCCCTTCCATTAATTCTTTCACCCTATACCAGATATCATAAGCCTTAGGTTTATGGTTAAATAGAGTGTATATGTCATTTGGTAATCCGTGAAGAATGATGTTTGTAGCTCAAATATCACATTCCTTTCTGATTCTTTATTCAGGTGTCAGATCCTTCAAGTTCGCATACGTGATTCTGCTGACTTCCATTTGCTTTATTTGCTAGGATAGTGATCTCATTGAGTTCAAAGGGCCCTGATAAAATAGAATCAAGTAACATCTCTCCATGTTCTTTACCTTCACTGTATACCAACATACGACTTTGCCATGTATCATAACAGTTTTTCTGAAGCATAGGTGGTTTGTTTTTAGCTCCAGCAGCAAGAACATTTTCAGCTAGTGTTGACATGATGAATTGATGATGTGTGAAATGATAAAAAGATCGGTTCAATGATTAGGAAGTGTTGGTTTGTTTTGTTGTTTTTGTTTAAGTGATTATGTGATTATATGTTTTAGTTAAGTTGAGTACGGTTCATAAAGTCTTGTTACTTGTACATTGTAAGTCCCAAATCTTAATCTCAAGTTAAACTTACATCAAAAGTTTTGACTTAAAGTTAAATCGCAAGGATGGAAACTTAAATCGCAAGAACTAGAAAATCTTAAATCGCAAGATTTTAGTTAAATCACAAAAACTTATTTCACAAGATTTTGTTAAATCATAAGACTTAAATCGCAAACCTAAATCGCATAAAGTTAAATCACAGACACTTAAATCGCATAAGTTAAGTCGCAAGACTTAAATCATAAAATCTAAATCGCATGATTTATTTCACACGACTTAAATCGCATAAATCTTAAATAACACAACTACTAAATCGCATGATTAGTTAAATCACTTAGAATTATTGTGTGATTTACCTAAATCGCATTACAGTTATTTCACATGATTTAAATCGCAAGATTTTTTAGTTAAATCGTAATTTTGTTATTCCACAAGATCTTAAACCGTAACTATTTGTCTATTTTGCAAGATTCCAAAGCTTTTAAATCACAAAAATTCACTTTTAAAACCAACTTTTAATCATTTTTTCTCAAATCTTTTTGCACAAACACGTTATAAATGACTAAACCTTTGATAAAAATCAAACCTTTATGGTTTTTAATTACAAAGATTTGATTTTTAAAAGTTTTCAATCTTATTTCGCATAATAAATGATACAAAATGATTTTAAAAATACACAGAAACACCACTAATTCATTTCATGGCTCTTGATACCAATTGTAGAATATACAATATATCAATTACACATAAGAAGAGTTAGGTTTTCTAGAGAGAGAGAGAGAGACGTAGAATGGGTAGAATCTTATAGAGAGATTAAGAGAAAATAATATGATGTATTAGGTCTAAATGATATGCCAAGTTTTACCACCCACATCTCCTACCTAAGGCATCCTTTTATAGTGCAAGGATTCTTTACAAGTTAGCAATATGGGGCGATGTAGGATAGATTAGGGTGTTAAAATGTACATAACGAAACAGGGCATTACAAGTAAAATAGCCGTAAGTGGCCGACACTTTTTCGATTCCTAACAAAGTTCTTGTTGACGACGACCATATGTAGACAGACTTGCCAATATCTGTATTAGGAGTACTGGAAAACAAGACCCTTGGTTAGACAAAGGTAGTAAGGCATATAAGTTAGTACACGCGTATTATTAGAAAACCAAACCATAATATTCCGGTATTTATACATGTAGATAAATCATAATAAAACTAGTCGATGGACTAAAATGCGTAGGTTATCCTAATCCCCTAGCAACTCTAAGCATACGTATTAGCTTTACAAAACAAGCCTAGGATGCAAGTTTAACTTGCTGGAGTGGGTTGCCTAAGGATGTAGGTTAGGCACTATAGCATAAGGTGTATGTGACAATTCAAGCCTTATTATTCTAAGAGTCGCTGACATTAGACAACGAAATCATAACACTAATAGCTAACATAAACTAAATTTGACATTGTAGGATTAATGCGGTTAACACTATTTCCATTATCTTGATACAAATCTAACACTTTTAATTGTTTTTTAGTTTAATTAGTTAATTAGTTAAAATAGAAATCATGCTACACTCTCGGGTTAAAACCCCCCAAATTTGTTGTAGAACCTTAGGAAAATACTTTAATGTAATCTACTCCTTGAAAACCACTCATACTTACCATATAACTAGATACATTAGATTAGGTACATTTCTCGTTAGTATTTAGTCTAGATAGGTTAGTCGGTAAAAAAATAAATTTAAAACTAGAAGTTATTAAATACATCATGAACCATATGCATTTGGCACTTGACCAACACATGAACCACCTGAACCATCTTGACTAACAATAGGTTTTGCTTGTTTAGCTTACCCAGGTGCACCACAATTGGTTTCTGGATTGTTTTCACTACATTACATGTGACAATCCGTCAATTTCAGGTCGTTATTTTATTCTCGAGTATTAATTATAATTTTCATTTTTATGTTGAGATATGAACTCACGACTAACCGGGAAAAAATTAGGGCTTACACTTGTAATTTAAGTAACGTTTACAAAGAACTAGTGAATTTTGCGTTAAGCATTGACGTTTATATTTTCAAAATGCCGTAGATATAATTTTGTTGCATTCGTTTTTATTTTTTGTAACTCGTACTATTTTTACTTTTTACGAAAAACGACTACAAATCGTACCTTTTTAAATATCGAACTTTGATAATACCCGCATTTACAAATAGTGGGTCAAGTTTTAAACTCAACCCACTTATCTTAAACCTCATAGGGGTGGATCAACCAAGGGGTGAGGTGTCTCATTGGTGATCAATCTTGTTCATGCATTATAACACTTGGCATTTCTCTTGTAAGCATATATATAGCCTAACTTTGACGAAAATAACACACACAACTCATGTTACACTCAAAATTCTGCATTTGTCTCTCTCTCCTCCTCCCTTGACGCCACACACACACCACAAACACCCATTTTATAAATTTTTGAAGATCAAATATTAACTACACTAGTAGAGGTGATTTTATTATATGGTGAATACATTTTGAAGATGATCTAAAGGAGTTATAAGAAGGTTTTTAAACTTATATGGGCTGAAGTTGATCAAGAAGTTTATCAAGTTTTTGGGTAATAAAAATGCTGAGCTAGAATAATTTGGGTGAAGATCAAAGTTGGAGTAGAAGGGTTATATTGTTTTTTTTGATCAATTGATCATTCTCATCATTTATTTATGGTAAAATTCTACTTGTTTTCATTATTATTGTATTTTTGATTTCCTTATTGTATATGTAAATGTATGATATATGATTATCAAGAGGTGAAATTGCCCATGCATGCATAGATCTAGGTAAAAATGGCTTAATCAACTATTGAAACTAGCTAGAAATCACTAAAAATTATAGGATGATGTTAACAGTAAGTTCTAGAATTTTGAGTAACTTTGAGATTTGATTTGAATACTCTAAGTTGTAGACAAATGTCTTGTGATCATGTAGCAAATTGGATCCCATTGGATTGTAAAAATTAAGTAAGTTATGGACAAAACAGTAAAACTAGTTGATTCTGACCTTGCTATACAGATGACACAAAAAGTCATACTTACGTACTGAGTTGGTTAAAAAGCTAAAAAACTCTAAGTGTAAAATAAATATGTTGAAAGAGTAAGATCATCATATAAACTACATGTATACATATACTTATTTATTTATGAGTTTTCATTAAATTTTATCGACTAGAAACCTAAGACCCGTTACAATTTGTATAGGTCTCGGTTGATCGACGCGCTTACACCCGAAGTTCTCATCTATCGATATTCTCATCCGACATCACTAAGTGAGTTCATAGCCTCGCATTTTTATACTTTAATTGTTTTATAAACCCGCGAGGGAGATAACATGCTTGTTTTTAAAATAGAACACAAGGGAGATTGTATGCTAGTAGCCTTGATTATTATAAGTTAGATTAACTCGCTAGATAAAAGACCCGCGGAAATCATGAATTGTTAATTCCCAGGTAATGGCATACGCTTATACATGGATTAGTACTATGTATAAGAGAATAATATGCACTCATAGTGAGGGTGTATAGTGGCCATTTTGTATTGATATGGTAACGTTCGATTCATGAGGCTTATAATAATCCCCCTATAACGTTGTCTGATCCACATCGTTATATCCTGAAAATTTTGAGAAATGATACTTGTGTTTGGATATTAGATGTTGGGAACCCCAACATATTTTTATGGTTTTTATATATAAAACCTATGGATTCACTCAACATTATTGTTGACATTTTAGCATGTTTTATCTCACGTCCTTGAAGGTAATTCGGCGATGGAGATTTTGGTTGTCGCTTATGGAAACCTAAATGTTTTGAAGGCCCATTAAATAAAAGTCATTCGAAGATGATTTGCAAAAATTTGTATGAATTATGAAAAAATTTGGGACCTATGATGTAACTTTTATTTCGAATAAATGTATTTAAAAACGTCTCTTTTCGAGTCATTTTCTATGCTTGAGTTGTTATATTATGACGTAGCACTCCAAATGACCATTCCGCTGATATTGATAAAAATGGGGGTGTTACAGATTGGTATCAAGAGCTTAAGTTATAGAGAACAAAAGATTTTCAAAAAAAAATGGATGAAAGGATTTTTGAAGCGAAATCTCTGAATTACCAATGGACAAGAATGAGAAAGATTTATTTATCGATATATATATATGGAAAATATATATATATATATGTTATAGAATGAAATTTTCATTTATTTGAATATAAATGTTAATTATGTAATTATTTAATACCAAT
>BQNB010162524.1:0-14550 GCA_026074375.1 Tanacetum coccineum | reverse complement strand
TACAAGCTAACATGCAATCACATCAACCCACATTGAGACGCTCACGCTCAAACATCACAAACATATCCCTATCCACAGCAATGAGACGATCACGCTCACTATTAACAATCCACAACAATGAGACGATCACGCTCACTATTAACAATCCACAACAATGAGACGATCACGCTCACTTCTAACAATCCATCAATTCCTTGAGACGGTCACGCTCAAGCACAACAATCCATATCATATTAGCAAGTAGCACATAACTCCTTCGTTATAGCTTCGTTTTTCAAGTTCCTTATATATTCGGAATCGTCATAAAAGATGCTATTTAAATCTAAAGTGTATATATTTTATAAAAATTTGAATTGTTATAGATTAATCAGACTGTCCGAATAAACAATTTATAAAAATTATTTTTGTAACTTTATTTTGTACCAACCTTTTAAATTAACTAATACTACATTATTAGTGTACTTTAAGTCCTCTAATTTATGTCCATCCATATATGTCTAATATGTCCAAATAAAATGTCCACAATAATTATTTACTTATAATACTATATAAATAAACTTGTAATAATTAATTTTAACAATTAATTATATAATTTAACCAACACTTTCAATATATCAAATAAAACATGTTCTTGCATTCTAACATATTTTAAACCATCATATTCATCATGTTAGAGATTTCAATGTTTCGATTTATTGAAAAACATGGTTATTTTATTTTATAAAATAAATACTAGATGGTTGCTCCCATTGTTTTTCCCTTCTTTTCCTTTTTTTTAGTGAAGTGATCTTAGTTTTTATTTGAACTTAGTGCGCCTTGCTATTCGATTTTGCATTATAGGGAATCGTTATGGATCTCCAATATTACCATCATTGTTGATTTTATCGAAGTGAACGAAATAGGTCGTGAACTAAGATTGTACTGTCCTTGCGCTGTTAATAAGTTGAAGATATCGATATTACCTCCATAATGTGTACTCTAAGTAGTGTCTGGTCAAGTTGCTTGTTGCAGCACAACACAATATTCTCATTTTTAGTATATCTAGGGGATTAACAATATATACAAACATTTATTCTGTTGTGAAACATGAAATTACACTTGTTGAAAGTGTAGGGTTTTATGTTAGATCTTATGAAGATTGATATGAGGATGTTAAACTACTTTTTTACGCTATGCTTCAACCCGAATTCCTTATAGTATTCCCTAATTTTCACTTTTGAAACCCTAACTTCTTTCCTTTGCTAAAAGACCCTTGTTTAATATGTAAACTCAAGCCTTGACTAATTCCTTTGATACGAACTTAGAGTTCCTCCTTATTATTACTTTGGTTTGTTTGTATATGTGGCTTAAGATCATAAACTATGATAAATTTCTTTGTCCTATAATTTTTTTCCGTTGCCGGGATGCTGTTTTATCGTGTTGTTTTCTTTGTGTTTTGTGTGTTTTGGTTTTTCCATTTGGATTTGTACTCTTGGGTGGGGTGCTATGGGTTCGGCGTGGCTCGAGGAGTGTGTGGGGTCTGTGAGGAGGGTTGTTTATAGTGATGATAGTTTTTAATGTTCGTGTGTATTTAGTTTTTTTTTTTTCTTTGTGGTTTTATTAATAAAAAAAAAAAAAATAAAAATAAAAAAGGGCGGTTGGTTGGTAGGTTCTCTAGAAGGCTCTAGCATTGGGTTTGCTTTATGTAGAGTTTGGTTTTATTTTTTTCGGTGTGTTGGGTGTGTTTTTGTGATGTGTGTGTGGGGTTGGTGTGGGCTTGTTTTTTTGCGTGGTGGGATGGAGTTTTGTTTGTCGAATGACTATGGATAGATTAGTGATGAAAAAAGATAATTTCATATTATGTGCTTGAAAATTTCCCCGGGAAAATTTATAGTGCTTTTATGTTTTAACAGTAGAGGGATGTTGGTTATTTTCTGGATGGGGATCATAAAGTAATTATTGTGGGGTTGTGGAAAAAGTGTGGTGGAGTATCTCGCAAGTGTGAGTAATTGAAGGATTAATGTATTTGGTTGTTTTTTGGTGTTCTATACGTTTGTGTAGCTATTTTGTGCCTGGGTCATTCGATGATAACCCATACTTTATTTCTTCAACTTTATTATGCAGCAAGTGTAATCTTAGTTAGCGAATCGCCTTTAATTCGTACTTCGTAGCATAAATTTAGTCATGGTAATAGTTTGGTGATCCAATAAGTATTCCATGATATTCACAAAACATCGAAATATTAGTAAGGCGACACTTTAAGTTATACTAAAAACTATAGATGCACTTTTCGAATAAATAAAAAAGAGAAACAATGGGGTAGAATCAAGCGCCAGCATAAAGCAACCATTAGTTATTTATTTTTATATAAAAAAATCAAATAACATGTCATAATAGAATTAGAAAAATAATAACCTCTAACCTCTGGATGAAAATGATGTTTAAAATGTATTAGAATGCAAGAATATATTTTATACAAGTGTTGGTTAATTTATAAAATTAATTGTTAAAAGTTTATTTAAATAGTTTTATAAATAAATAATTGTTGTGGATATTTTATTTGGAAATATTGGATATAAATGGATGGAAATAAATTAAAGGACTTAAAGTACACTAATAAACCTTGATAAACCTTATAATAAAAAAAAACAAAATTATGGTATTAGTTGATATTTAAAAAGAGTTTGGTAGACATAAAATATAGTTTCAAAATAGTAATTCTTCATATAAGTTCGTTTATATCGGAAAGTCTGATTTAATTCTCCATAACAATTCAAATTTTTTACTAAAATATATTATCACTTTGATTGTAAATTGCATCTTTTATGGCGGGATTCCCGAATTATATAAGAGGAAATAGATGTGAAAAACGAGAGAAGCTATTTAACGAGGGGAGGTTTGTATAGCCGTACTTGGATAATATGTATATTGTGATTGTTAGGCGGTTGATCAACTAATGTGATCTCGCTCTTGTCTTAAGGAGAAAGTTTGTTGTGATTGTTAGACAACAATATGTTGAGCTCTGAGTTCGTTCATTGTATGTTGGATTATGTCTGTAAAAATATTGGGAGCCGTGATACGTACCTTAACTTTGTTTCGTGATTTGTTAATCTTGTGTAGCCAGTGAAAGATCGTTCATTGTCTAGTGGTAATGCAACTAGGGTATATGTTTTGTGATGTTTTGTGCTTTTCGGTGAGCGTTATCAAAGAGATGGGGGCTTGTTCTGTGATTTTGTCAATGGTTAGTCTTGTTATGAGTAGTTAAGTGTGTCATGTTCTCTTTGCTCTATTTGCTATGTTTTAATTTATTCACAGGTGTTTTTCAAAGGAGAGATAGAGGGAAAGGATGATCTTAAACCATGTTATATGAATTGCGTCACCAGAACATTAGAGTTTGAAGTTTTAGCATCATTTTCAGGTAATAGCTAGCTGTGGGGATTTGGTTAGACGGAGTAAGGGTGTTCGAGAAAGAGGACCATAGGATGGTCCTATAGGATTTTTTATTGATCTTTTGTATGTACTGGTATATTGCTATTGTCTGGTAATTAATGGGGAGTAATTGTTTGCATGTTTTTCTTGATTGGCACGAGAACTTTTGTTTTCATCAATAGTAAGAAGCCTTCTTGGAATTTGAGGACTTAGTTCTCTATTGGGTTATTTTTAGTGAACACTTTGGTGTTCTATATCTTTGTCATTTTTTATGTACTGACATGCTAGAATTTCCTTTTCTATAGACGCCATTGGTGTTCAGTGGATGCAATAATATACTCATGGATGCTTACGCCTCGGTTTTTACCGACTTGGAGGGGCCAAAATCACTTTTCTGTTGACAAGCGGTTGCTCAAGAAAACAGCTAATTTGTTTTTTTATACCAAGAAGCATTCCAATGTAGGAAACCAAGGATTGCCACCAAGCGAATCCACAGAAACAAAATGATAGTGTGTTCACATAAATGAAAAACACTAAAACTATGTTTGAAACATTTCTATGTCTCTGTGCTTAAGTTTACTTAAATATGAGTTTGTAATGGTTATCAATGATAGTGGCTGTTATATATACCAAACTTGGAAAATGGGTTTTAAACACAAAGATGTAAATTTTCCTATATAAAATTGCTATATAGCAACAAATAAATATGCTACATGTTTTTTTTAAAAGGATTAAGGTATCACTTAAAGTGGTTGAATTTGGGTGTACAATAACTTTCTGTAAGGTAGACACACTTAAGGCAATCTATCTGGGCCTAAGTGAATGAGAAAAAGGTATAGTTACTCATTTTCAACCATTGGCTTGGCTATATATGAAAAATTGGTACTGAAAAGAATAACTTAGATCGTTCCTTTAGAATCTAGTTCAATGAGAGTATGTGATTGCTATATTTATACAGTTTTCTATTTAACTCAACATGTACTTAGGGTGAAAACCATTTTCAAACTTTATAGAAAAAGAATGAACGTTGGTCCTCTATTGCTCTAAGAAGAATGAAAGAGATGGCTACAATATGCTACTATTAGATATGTCACCTTCTACAAAATGAACGAACAAGTAAATGCACATATTTCTTCTGCCAAAAGAACTGAATGCCGTATTGTGTCTACTAGCTTCATATGGCTATTAAGAGACCGTCCTACACGCCTAAAACTTTTTTCAAAAAAACTATAAACTAACTTTGCCAATAAAGAGATATAATAACATTGCTATTTGAATGGTCCTTCCATCTCTCGCAGTTGAGACTTTCTCTAGAGGACCAAACAACCTGCTTTAGCAAGTATATATAGTATTGTGTAGATCAGGGAAACGCAACCATATTATAGATGCATCTAAATTCTAAACCAATAAGAGAATCACTTTCTCAGATCAAACCAATGTGTCCTTACAAAATATCACATTCACTAAAGGGATTGGTTTGACCTTTGTCAAAAACTCCAAATCAAGTGAGAACCAGATAAGATAGATTTTTACCTGTAGTCTACTAGTTGTAATGTGTACTCAAGGCTTACACACCTTCCTGGGTTATTTTTTCCTAAAGAAAATCCGAGTGATGAGTCTGATCGTGTAAATGTCTCTTTTTATCGAATATATGGAAGATCCTCAATCAGAAAGTTGAAGGAGTCAAAGGACTCACTGAAAGTAAGTGATAAATCGAGACTCATGAGGTTTCAGAAAATCGCACTAAGTGGAAGAATTCTTATGTATATGATAAAGGGGTATATCTTAGAATTTATCTCTCCTTGATACAACTTATATCACAATTGATGTAGCTAAAAAGAAGAAAGCGAGGGAAACCTCCTGATTAACAGCGCTAAAGGAACTATGTGTAAACTAGTGCATACAATGCTTCTAAAAAATACGTTTTGGGGAGAGAAGCTAGTGGATATGCTTGTTACCAATCAAAAAAGTACACTCAAAACAGATCCATCATAATAAAAAGGCATGGAAAGACAGCCTATGATGTGTTTAAAGGAAGATCTCCTGATATCAGCTACTTCCATGTGTTTGGTTGTCATGTGCACATCTACAATCACAGAGACCACATGGGAAAGTTTGATGAAAAGGTTGATGATGGATTCTTTCTTGGTTACTCTCTAGTGGCCAAAGCATTCAGGGTATTCAACATAAAAGAAAAGAAATGGAAGAAACCTATCATGTTACCTTTAGTGAAGATGATGAAGCAATTTCTAAATCCAGCACAGAGGGTGATGAAATCAACTTCAATGAAAATAGATCCTTCCCTGATGATGAATTACTTGTACCAAGGAACAAAGTACCTCAATGCTCTAGCAATGATTATTTTCCTTATGTCCCAGCACATGATCCTCTTTCCACAAACAACATCATCATCCCTGATAATAATATCACTCCCTCATAATCCCCTATCCTTTAGGAATTAAACTCTCCTAATGAACACCCTGAAAACACAATAGCTGATGATCATCCTGTTATCAATGAACTTGATGACTCTGAGTCAGTTGAAGACCTTGGACTTACTAAGGAACAAGTCTCCACCATCATTAAACCTGTCAGTAATACTGAATCTTCACCAACTTTCATACAACCAATAGCTGAAGTTTCCATCAATCCTACTGTTTCACAAGATAGATGGTCTAGAGAAAAGCACATAGAACTGGTTAACATTCTTGGTGAACCACAGGCTGGGGTCACTACTAGAAGCAGAATCAGAGACTCTGAAGCTACATCAGCACATGAATGTCTCTATGTTAACTTTCTCTCTGAGATTGAACCAAAGAAGCTGATTGAAGCTCTAAAAGAAGAAGGATGGATCATTGCAATGCAAGAAGAGTTGAATCAATTTGAAAGCAGCAAAGGTCTGGACTCTGGTTCCTATTCCTCATGGAAAAACCATTATTGGACCAAATGGATCTGGAAGAATAAGATGGATGAACATGGGGTTGTTGTTAAGAACAAAGCAGGTAAAGTTTTTCTTCAGGGGTACAATTATAAGAAGGTATTGACTAAGAAAAACATATTGCTTCCTTTGCAAAGACTTTGAAGCCATCAATCTTGTCTGCATGATGTTGCCTACAATGGTTCAAGATATCAAATGGATGCGAAAAGTGCTTTCCTAAATAGAAAGATCTCAGAGGAAGTATATGTACAACAACCACCTGGGTTTGAAAGCAGTGAATTTCCCAACCATGTGTGTAAGCTAGATAAAGCTCTTTATTGGTTGAAACAAGCCCCCAGAGCATGGTATCAAACTCTTTCAACATTTCTTATTCAGCACAAGTTTGTCAGAGGTACCATTTCCATCACTCTTTTTTACTTATAAAAACTAAGATTTTTGAGCTTAGCCATTATTGTACATATACATTGTGGTGATATCATTATTATAGTATAACTATTGATAAACTGAGTAAAACAATTTGCCAACCAGAATGACGCAAAAAAATATGAAATGAGCTTGATGGGATGAATAGTAACGAACATTCCGTATTTAGTCATTTAGACGTCCTCTATTTTTACTAATTTGTTTTTTTCTCGTACGCTTTACTTTTAATTCTTATTATATAGTTAAATCGCGTAAACTAAAAATCAATAATTAACGTAAACGGACACCAAACGAATTAAAGTTTTTGTCAAGCAAGCAATATATTATCTTTACGAAAGTAATAATCAACTTTTTATATTTTATTTTTATTGGTTGCGTAAAATGTTTACGTTTCGCTATAAATTTTGTTTAGGCATTCTCGGAAACACCAAAACTTTTTTTTTCGCTTCAACAAATACCCATGTTTATACCCAATGCTCAAAGTTCTATAAAACTTCACCTATATTCCTCTTGTTAGCCGAATTCCACATGAAAGAACCAAACTAGAAACCAATTGATACAAACTTATGCATTATATTTAAACTACACATTATAACTACAAGTAAATGCTAGGTAAATATCTAAAATATCAAAAAATAATTCTAGCCCCTCCATCCCCATGAATTCGTGGGATAATTCCCACCTTAGGGAACAATCTAGCACACAATATATCTTATATAATCTTGTACATCACCTAAACCTAGTACATCAATAGTAACTTGGACTAAGACTCCTTGTTTCACTCTTTCTTGTCTAGCCGTGTATTCCACCCCCTCCCATATGCATTTGATAGTTTGAATTTCTTAATAGTACTCTTGACTTGTGCTTATAATAATAAATAGGATGCAAGACTTAGGAATAACATACACATTTCATTCTTAACCAAGAAAACTTCATTTTTTTCTCTTTTGGTGCTCCATTTCCCACGTCCCAAAATAAATATATACACAAACCATCCATTAAAACTTTTATTTACCAATGCACCACAGATACAAGTGACATTACTACTTCTACATCATACTAAGGCATACCATGGAGGTTTAAAGGCTTGGTTAAGCTTTTAAAAGGGTTAAGCAAGGATTAAAGCTATATAGGGTTTTTCTGAAGATTTAGGGTTTTTACCCTTTATTTTCAAGCAAAGGTTTAAATCACAAGGGTGTGATTTGTTGGTCACTCTTTACTCATTTAACCATAAGGTTAACTAAAACCCTAATCATATTTTTCCTTTATTCTCTACTTATGTACATATTCATCATGTATCATGTTTAATACTAGTTAAATCTACCATTTAGGATACCTTTTAAAAGGATTTTTCTTGTGAACATGGTTAATGAACTTTTTATAGCATGTGAGAGTGTTAATAACATGCGTTTTATAATGGTAAACATATAAGCCCTAATATAAAGTATGGGTTAGACTATTAACGAAATATGTACCTAAACTAGGTTACTAAAAATTTACTAAATAAGTTTCTAAGTGAAAGTATGGATAAATGGGACTTGTGATCATGGACAAATCTTGGACAATATAGACTAATGGACACTATAATATATGAGACAGAAGAATGAAATCAATAACTACAATGGAAGATTGATCAGTTATTACACATCTTTTTGAAAATTTTTGAAAACAAGTTTATAAAAAATTAATAAAAAAACATACAAAAAGAGGGCAGTTTTAAAATTCGAGAATAATTAAAACACTATATTTTATATTTTTTAAAATTACTAAGGCTTCATGACGATACCAAAAGGTAATGGAAACATGAAATAAACCGATTTCTAACGAGGGAGATACGACGATTACAAGTTTACGATAATTAATACTTTTATAAAACTTTACTGTTCACCAGGAACATTTATTTTTTTGGAAAACATCATTTAAGAAGTAGAATCAAACAGTTAATTTACGAGAACGTGCCGTAAAGTAATCACTAAAAACGTAGCTAAACAGTAAGATACGACATTATCAAAGTTTATCGAACATTATTATAAAAGCCTTGAAAAGACCGTAAATGCTTCATCAGCCTACTGAAACTCAATTTTGAGGACCTTCGGTGCTACCTGATTGAGGCCGAAGTGTAAAACTACAAGTTGGTTCGTTGAACAATGCAATTTTACATAAAGCCTAGCCGATTTTCATAATTTTCGGATGTATGGTTTGAAAACTAGACACTTTTCCTGACATGAATATTGTTGGTTCGTTTTTAAAATAAATTTTTGCGAAACATTTTAGAATCATTTATATAATCTTTATACAGTTCTTAAACTTATAAATAATATTTTACAAGGACAATTAAATTATTTTACGAGTAACGAAACACGTGGAATTTGTTTAGACATATCGATTTACTAATATAATTCATAAACACAATTAAGCCTGGTGATTGTAGCTAATAAAATTAAATATGGTTGTAGTTATTCAAAGATACTTAGTAACTCATACGACCCCAAAATTACTTAGGCCTTGCTTTCGGATATTATTGAGACGCATTTTCTTGTTGTCTTTTGGATATCAATAACTCAAGGTGAGTTTATAGCCCCATTTTATCTACTTGTGTTCTACAACTCTGACTGGGTAGAAAATACATGCTAGTTTTTACTTACTCTGAGAACACAAGTGGTTTTACAAAACTGTATGCTTATCCACATGTTGCCATGATATTATTGCCTAAGTTACCACATTGCCATCTAGTCCTACCAGATCATAAACCGTCAATGCTATTAATATGAGCGCTAGTTATCTCTGCTCTGAGGATATATCTATCGGACTAACAATCCCCACCTACGGAATTTCTGGTCACAAGTTATCATGGTGCATTTATATTTAAGGAACTTGTAGCTGTTTTAGCAAACACACTTACCTTCTCTTTGGATGAACTCACAGAACGAGTTAAGGCTTCGGTCATAGAGCGTTAGTGCAATAATACATGTTTGGGACTACTGATTTAGTTTCAAATAGTCTAGCGTTCACTAAATCTTGTGGTCCACTCTGTTACTTGAATAAACCTAATTATTTTCACTCAACCGTTGTGTTACCTTTACAACTTCAATTGTTTAATTTCAGGTCCTATGAGGTAATTAGTTTGGATGGGAGTCGTGACGATACCAATGAATATTAGGATTCTTGTAATTTAAATTCGATGCAAGCTTTATCTTATAAAAACTTATGTCACTTTTGGGATTTGAAGCTTTTTTTTAATAATACACAGTATGTAGTATTGTTATTGACTTTAAAACTTATGGTGTTTTAGTTATAGTAACTAATGTATGAACTCCTGATTTTTATTGCTATGGCATCGAATGAAATCTTATCTAAACGTCCATTTAAGGTCGTTTCTATAACTTGATAGTTGTGCTATGAAGTCGCATCCCAGTATTACCATTCGCTGCTACCAGAATTTTGGGATGTTGTGACAGTTTGATATCCACATAGCCAGTTATAAGGAAACTGAGTCCTTTTCAAACCTATCTATAACCATCAATTTTTAAAAGATTTTTCCTGTTCTATTATTAAAATACAGAACCTCAGTCGCTTATCCTATCCATCTCCAGGCGCTGGCTAGCTATTCTCCGATCACTTACTTTCACTATCTGGTTTATCATTGTTGTGATTATATTGGTTATATATTAATAAATACTTTGTTTAATAATTTTGGATCCTTATGTCCTATATTCTAGCGTAATTACTATTCATTCGATCGGTCGATTATATAAAATATTGAGACCATTCCGATTTAAGTGCAAGATTCTATATATAAGAATTGCATCAAATTTTTTTTTTGTTAGTATCAACACCAGTCGTCACTCGATGTACTCTACAAACTCTGTACAGATTTTAAACTACACTTGTATTGTACAGAATCATCGAGCCGCCCGATGAAGATTTAAGAAAAATCTGTTAATAGTTGGTGGAAAAGCGGTGTGGCTAAAAGCTATCGACGAGTAAGAAAAAGTCTACGGGCTAATTTGGAATAGTGTGAAGTTCAGAGGAAACCTTGGGAAGTGCTGGGAAGAACTGTGAATGTGCACATAGAGGTTTTTCTCTACAACAAGACTTTCATGAATGGAAAGCCTCACTCATTTAATGGAACGGAGGTGTTGTTGTTTTTTAAGGTCGTTGGATAGAGAACAGGTGTGAGCAAGAATTTGAAACTTACAACGTGTGCTGAAGAAGATAAGGTTTATGTATTATGCTGCCTAATACTTTCGAGGGTCGTGCGTTAACATGGTGGAATGTGAATGTGCACACCCTAGGGCTCGTCAATGCTAACCGTATTCCCTGGACTAAATTCAAGACGATGATGACTACGGAATACTGCCCAGCAACCGAAATCCAAAAGATGGAACAAGAGCTCTGGACTCTGACTCTGAAAGGAGATGATATCGAGGCTTACAGCAATCGCTTCCACGAACTAGTTTTGATGTGTCCTGAATTGGTGCCCACTGAAAAGAAGAAGATTGAGAAGTGCATTCGTGGGTTTCCTGAAAGAATCAAAGGAAATATCACTTCTTCAAAGCCTGCAACTCTGCATGATGCCATCAACATGGCCCGTGAACTGGTCGAGCAAACAGTTCAAGGTAGGGCTGCTAGAATTGGTAAATGCAATAAAAGGAAATGGGAAGACAACCAAAGAAACACCAACAACAATAACCCCAACAACAACAACAATCGCAACCGAAACAACAACCATCACCAACAACAAAACAGGAGGCAGGAAACTGCCAGGGCCTATGTTGTAGCCCTAGTTCAGGGTAGAGGGTATGCTGGAAATCTACCAAGGTGCAACCGTTGCAACTCTCACCATAATGGGCAATGTCCTCCAAAGTGTCGTAAGTGCCTAAGAACTGGTCATCAGGAGAAAGATTGTAGAGCTAGGGCTCCAGGTGCAGGAGTTACTCCCCTACAGGATGTGACTTATTATGGATGCGGTGAAAAAGGACACTACAAGGACAAGTGTCCAAAAGGAAGGAACCAGCAGAATGAGGGAGCTCATGGGAGAGCTTACGTGGTGGTTGAAAATCCACATCATAATTCGAATGTGGTCACGGGTATGTTTCTTCTTAATGATCACTACGCTTGTATCCTCTTTGATTCTGGTATTGAGAAGAGTTTTGTATCTTCTGCGTTTACACCTTTTATTGATATTGCCCTAACCGCTTTAAATACTAGTTATGAAGTAGAGTTAGCAGATGGAAAGGTGGTTAGTACCAACACTGTTTTACGAGGTTGTACCTTAGCTTTGTATAACCATTGTTTCAAAATTGACCTACTCCCGACCCCTTGTTAAATCACGTGTTCAAAATAGAACTTGTTGCCAACCCGGCTATGAAGTTATTGATGTTAACAATGGAAATGGATTGGTTGGCATACCACCGAGCACCAGTCATCGATTGTTATGAAGAAGATGTCCGTATTCCTCTTCGAAAGGCAGATTTCCTTGAAGTTTCAATGCGAAGAGGCCGGGAATAGTGATCTTCATTCACTTGCATGTATCAAGGCTGATGAGAAAAAGCTTGGTGACATACGTATTGTCCGAGACTTCCCTGAGGTATTTCCAAACGATCTGTTAGGTTTACCTCTTGAGCGAGAGATAGAATTTCGCATTGATCTGATTCCAGGCGCATCGCCAGTTGTTAGATCTACGATACCGGTATAGCACCTTTCCAGAAATTGTTAGAATTGTCCAAACCAGCTAAAAGATCTTCAAGAGAAGGGCTTTCTTAGATCACCAAGTCAATTACCATGGGAGCAAGCACCCGTGCTCTTTGTCAAGAAGAAAACGGTTCGATGATATTGTGTATTTGACTAGCAGGGAAACTAAACAAGTTGACTATAAAGAAAACCGTTACCGCTCTCCTCAGAATTGATGACTGTTTGACCATGATACAGTGCAATGTTGTTTCTCAAAGAAAGATCTCTATACTCATCTCTATCTTCTTCTCTTCTTTCTTAACTTCCTCTACTATTATGTGCTTCCTTATCTTCTGTGTGGGAGTATCTTGGTTGACTGGTTAGATTTCTCCTACCTAGACCCTCTCATAACTAGTTCTCTCTACCTCTCGCTAAAAGTGAACGTATAGGGCTACCTATAAAAAAGGCCGGCTCTAGATGGTCATCGGGATATCATACAGATGAGAGTCCGAGAGGAAGATATACCGAAGACGAACGCATTATAGAAACTCGATACGGCACTTTGAGTTTCTCAGTCAAGCCATTTGGACTGACAAAACGCGCAAGCAATGATTTAGTTGGGGACTTAATGAACCGCGTCTGCAAGACGTATTTGGACAAATTTTAATTGTGTTCATTGACGACATCTAATCCTACTCAAAGTCCAGAAGAAGAACATGAAGTCCACCTGAATCGATTTTAGAACTTACTACCATAAGGAGAAGTTGTAACGCCAAAATTTCAAAGTGTGAATTGGTTACCAAAGAAAATACAGTTTCCCTAGACAGATGAGGTCAACTGCGACGGTATCCAACGAGGATCCTAGCAAGGTTGGAGTCGGTCACAGAACTGGAAGACCCCGAATCGTCAACTGAAATTCGTTCATTTCTAGGATTGGCGGATACAATACCGAAGGTTATTGAGAATTTCTCCAAGATCGCAAGCCCTCACCCTGTTAGACTCAAATGAATAAAGACGTATGTGTGGGGCGATAAGCAAGGATGAACTTTCCAAAATTCGAAGGAGAAACTATGCAACGCTCACTATAGTGTAGCGCTCCCCGATGTGGACCCCGGATTTCTTTGGATCCTATGTGATCATACAAAACAAGTGTTTTGGGTGCGTGCTGATGCAATGGGGCAAGGTGATAACATATGCGTCAAGACAGTTGAAGAAGCATGAGAATAATTATACCACCCATGACCTGGAATTGGGTGCGGTAGTGTTCGCTCTTAAAATCTGGAGACATTACCTTTATTGGGACGAAAAGTGTTATCTAATCTACAACTAGACCACGACGCAAGAGTCTCCATTACATAATTTGACCAGATAGGATTTAAATATGCGCCAAAGGCGGTGGATCGAGCTACTCAGTGACTATGAGTGTGAAATCAAATACCACCCGGGCAAGGCGAACCGGTGGTTGAGCAGATGCCTTACAGGAAAGGAAAGACTCAAGCCAAGACGAGTACGTGCTATGAGTATTACTATTCATTCTGGACTTAAGACTAAGATTTTGGAAGCACAGAGCGAAGCTTCCAAGGATCTCAAAGCATGGATCTCAAAGCCCCAACTGAATGGCGACACTTTGAGCAACGAGATGATGGTGAAATTTACTTCTTTGATCGTATCTGGATTCCATCAGTTAGTGGTGTAAGAAAATTGATCATGGATGAAGCTCATACTTCTAGATATTCAGTACATCCGGGTGCGGATAAGATGTACTATGATCTGAGAGACTTGTTTTGGTGGCCTGGTATGAAGAGAGACATTGCTGAGTATGTTAGCAGATGTCTTACGTGTTCTAAGATTAAAGCCGAACATCAGAAACCCTCAGGATTTCTTCAGCAACCAGAAATTCCTAAGTGGAAATGGGAAAAGATAACAATGGACTTTGTCACAAAGTTGCCTAAAAGTAGTGGTATGTGTTTAATTACACATACCTTTTACCTTTAAAAACAAGTAAAAATAACCACAAACGGACTTAAATTGCCAAATATATGCTTGTTTTGCTAATTGTGTTGTGCAGGAACGGATATCTAAGAAAAGGACGAAAAACAAAGCCAAAA
>BQNB010162523.1:0-14550 GCA_026074375.1 Tanacetum coccineum | reverse complement strand
CACGAAAGTGAAGATATGGAGAAAGGTGCTTCTGAAGTCTATGGGATGATTGCAGGATATGAGGATGATGCTGTTATTCCTGCTGTTGATGCTGCTGATGGAGTTAGTACTGATGGTGTGTTTGTTGCTACTGGTAATGGTTCTGATGGTGTTTCTGTTGCTGCTGGTGTTGGTGCTGATGGTGTTTCTGTTACTTCTAGTGATGCTACTGATGCTGAAACTCAATTTGCACTTATGGGGTTATCCCCTCAGGTACAATCTTGTCCTTTTGGTTGTAACTATATTTATACAGAACTTAAAAAGGATTTTTGATAATCTAGAAGTGCAATATAAAGAGTGTTTTATCCAAGTACAAGAACAGAAGTCTTGGTACCAAAATAATCAGTTAGCTTTAGAAGAGAAAATTAGAATCTTGACTGCAGACCTAGGCAACACCACCAACATGCTAAAATATACTGAAAAATTGAATGAACATGCTAAAATTGATAATATGAATAACAAGGTCAAACTTGAGGAGTCTGAGGCAAGGTTTGACAAATGGATGGATTCTTCCAAAAACCTAAACAAACTGATCCATAGCTCCATGTCTACTAGATCAAAATTTGGTTTAGGATATGGAGACACTTTTGGATCAGATGAGGTGTTTGATCTCTCTGCACCTAGTATCTTTGACTCATGTCTTAAGGATGCTATAGAGAAACCTCTCTATGACTGGTTTGTCAAACCTGTTGGAATGCATGTTGTTCCTCCCCCTATAATAGGAACATTCATGCCTCCTTCCAACAAGCCTGACATTGATGATACACAGTTTACCTATGGTTCAAAGTCCAATAATTGTGTTGAAACTAACTCTGTATCTAATGACTTTGTCTCTTGTGATAACAGTGACAAGTCCTCAGACTCAGAGTCCGCTGGCTTTGCATCCTGTGCATCAAGTGTCAACTCCTCAAGCACCATGACCAATGCCTACCAAGGACCATCCAATGACACTCAAAGTCCTAGTTTTTCGTTTAAGAAGAATGTAAAAACTCCTAGGAATTTATGTAATAGGAATGGGTCAAACAATATTAGTCTGTGTAAAAACAAGTCTTTTGGTGGTAAGAAATGTTTTGTTTGTGGTAGTAAATTTCATTTGATTCGTGATTGTGATTTTTATGAGAATCAGTTGAGATTGAATAATGCACCTGTGTGGAAAAATGTAGAAAACATTCCCTCATTTGTTCCTAGACCAGCCTATGTTCCTGCTGGTAGTAGGAATAGACCAACATCTGTTCCTGCTGGTAGGCCATTTCCTGCTGGTAGGCCATTTCCTGCTGCTAGACCTATGACCAGACCAAAAAGCCATTATTTTCAACAGTTTAGTAGGCCTGGCTCATATAATCAAATGGATATGGATGGGGGAAGATGGGGAACTGCTGTTAAGACCTCAGCAGGTTGTTCTTGGCAAAGTAACAGGCCATATATGCATTGGGGATCCAAGAACAATGGTGGATCTCAACAATCTACAGGGTTTTCCTCTTATTGATCCACAAGGCAGGCCCAAGTCAGTTCTGACTTGGGTCTCCCATGTATACTAATGTTGTACTTTCTTTTGTATATTGTAGGACAATCCTCATACAAATAAAGATTTAGGTATTGTTGATAGTGGTTGTTCCAGAAGCATGACAGGTAATAAGGAGAAATTGGCTGATTTTGTGAAGATTAAAGGAGGGACTGTCACTTTTGGAGGTGGAGATGGTAAAATCACTGGAAAAGGCACCATTAGGACTTCCAACTTCAATTTTGAGAATGTTTATTATGTGGAAGAGCTTCAGAACTTTAATTTGTTCTCTGTGTCACAAATCTGTGATACCAAGAACAAAGTCCTTTTTACAGACAAAGAGTGCCTTGTACTCTCCAAGGAGTTCCAACTACCTGATTCAAGTCAGGTTGTTCTCAGAGTTCCAAGGAGACACAATCTCTACTGCTTCAATTTGACTGACATCCATTCAGAAAGAGAAATCAAGTGTTTGTTGGCAAAAGCATCCTTAGATGAGTCCACAAAATGGCATAGAAGGATGGCTCATGTGAACTTCAAAAACATGAACAAGCTGGCAAAACATGGATTAGTCAATGGGCTTCCTTCCAAACTCTTCACAAATGAACACAACTGTGTTGCCTGCAACAAAGGAAAGCAACACAAGGCCTCTTACAAGGCCATCACTGCAGTCAGCACCATTTCTGAGCCTCTCCAGTTACTTCATATGGACCTTTTTGGTCCTACTTCCATCAGAAGCATTGATCACAAGCACTATTCCTTGGTGGTTACAGATGACTTTAGCAGGTTTAGCTGGGTTTTCTTTTTGGGGACTAAGGATGAGACTTTTTATATCCTTAGGGATTTCATTACTTTTGTTGAAAACCAGCTAACTAAAAAGGTTAAGGCTATAAGGTGTGACAATGGGACAGAGTTTAAAAATTCTAACTTAATTGAACTCTGTGGGTCCAAGGGGATTAAAAGGGATTATAGTGTTGCCAGAACCCCACAACAAAATGGGGTTGCTGAAAGAAAGAATAGAACCCTTATAGAGGCAGCAAGAACTATGCTTGCTGACTCTAAGTTACCTACCATGTTTTGGACAGAAGCAGTTAGTACTGCTTGTTATGTTCTAAACAGGGTTTTAGTAACTAGGCCCCATAATAAAACACCCTATGAACTTTTATCTGGGAAAGTTCCAAACATTAGTCACCTTAAACCTTTTGGCTGTCATGTGACCATACTTAACACTAGTGATCACTTGGGAAAATTTGAGGGTAAAGCTGATGAAGGTTTTCTTGTTGGGTACTCTGCTCATAGTAAAGCTTATAGAGTCTACAATTTATCCAGCAAAAAGATAGAAGAAACACTGAATCTGAGATATATGTAAGATAAACCTAATGTTCAGGGTCTGGGTCACGAGTGGTACTTTGACCTTGACTATTTGACTGATTCTTTAGGTTATACTCGTTTCAAATCTAATCAACCTGCAGGTACTCAAGATACTAACACTCATGCAGGTACACACGATGACTCAGATTCAGAGTGTGATGAACAAGTGATTGTTGTTCCTTCTTTTCCTTCTAACCATTTTTCAGGTCCCAAGGTTCATACTGCTTCTGCCACAGTGGAGAGTACTTCAGACTATGCAGAGGAACTTGCTAGGCTTCAAGGACAAGCATATGAAGCCAATTCTGCAGCAAAGGATACTTGGAAAACAGCTGATACGGTTCCTGCTGGTAGTGGTGTTCCTGCTACTAGCATTCCTGCTGGTAGTATTAATCAGGCTGCTGGTGGTTCTGCTGTTCCTTCTACTCCATCTTCTTCTGTGGTTGAACCTGTTCATGCTGATACACCACTTCCTCCTGGTCACTCATTGGGCTCAAGTGAAAATTCTACAAGATTTTCCTCTCCTTCTGACCTTGCTAATCACATATCATCATCTTCAGAGATGGAGGGCATTCACCATCATCCTACTACTGGCATTTTCTCTGAATCTACATATGATGCTGACTTTGGTGGTTCAGTCACAAATTTAGCACCTACCATAGCTGTTGATCCTGTTCCCACAAGAAGGGTGCATACTGTTCATCCTATATCACAGATTATTGGGGATATTACTTCACCAGTTCTGACAAGGGGCACTTTGAAGAAATCCAAGTTTGGAGAGAGTGCTCTTGCAGGCTATGTTCATGATCAACAAAGGAACAATCACACAGACTATCTCCATTGTCTGTTTGCTTGTTTTCTATCCCAACTTGAACCAAGCAGTGTTGCTCAAGCACTTAATGATCCTGATTGGGTAGAAGCTATGCAAGAGGAGATGCAACAGTTTGTTAATCAGGATGTGTGGAAGCTTGTGCCTTTGCCAGAAGGGAAAACTGCTATTGGGACAAAATGGATTCTTAAGAATAAAAGAGATGCCAGAGGTATAGTAGTTAGGAATAAAGCAAGGTTGGTGGCTCAAGGTCATAGGCAAGAGGAGGGCATTGACTATGATGAGGTGTTTGCTCCAGTGGCTCGAATTGAAGCTATCAGATTATTCTTAGCATTTGCCTCATACATGGGTTTTATGGTATATCAAATGGATGTCAAGAGTGCCTTTCTCTATGGGGAAATTGATGAAGAAGTCTATGTTACTCAACCAAAAGGGTTTGAAGATCCTTTCTACCCTAAACATGTGTACAGAGTTGTGAAAGCTTTGTATGGTCTTCATCAAGCACCAAGGGCCTGGTATGCAAGATTGTCTACTTTTCTGTTAAAGCATAATTACAGAAGAGGTACTATAGACAAAACTCTTTTCATTAAGAAGAATTCCAGGGATATCATCTTAGTACAGGTCTATGTGGATGACATTATTTTTGGCTCTACTAACCAGACCTGGTGTGATGAGTTTGAGGTGTTGATGAAAGGAGAATTTGAGATGAGTGCTATGGGTGAGTTGACATTCTTCTTAGGTCTACAAGTCAAGCAACAGCCTGATGGGATTTTTATCAGCCAAGACAAGTATGTCCAGGACATGCTTAGGAGATTTGATATGGAAAGTGTGAGACCTGCAACAACACCCTATGAAGCTGCTAAGCCTAAATCCAAGGATGAACCTGATGATGCTGTTAATGTTCATCTATACAGATCTATGATAGGTTCACTTATGTATTTGACAGCTTCAAGGCCAGATATTATGTTTGCAGTGAGTGCTTGTTCTAGACACCAGGTCACACCTTTGACTTCCAATTTGAATGCAGTAAAGAAGATCTTTAAGTATCTCAAAGGCCAACCAAAACTTGGTCTATGGTACCCAAGAGATTCTCCCTTTGTGTTGGAAGCTTACAGTGATAGTGATTATGCTGGTTCCAATGGTGATAGGAAATCCACAACTGGTGGATGCCAATTTCTGGGTAGAAGATTGATATCATGGCAGTGCAAAAAGCAAACAGTAGTGGCAACTTCTTCCACTGAAGCAGAATATGTTGCTGCTGCTCACTGTTGTGGTCAGGTACTTTGGATTCAAAATCAATTACTAGACTATGGGTTCAACTTTATGAACACTAAAATCTTTATTGATAATCAGAGTACCATATGCATTGTTAAAAATCCAGTTTTTCACCAAAGAACAAAGCAAATACGAGAAATTACGGCACCTTTTTATTAGGGATGAAAAAATGAGAAAATCTTATTAAGTGCTTAACGATTCACACGATAAAATGTGGCTGATTTATTAACCAAGGCATTTGATGGACCTAGGTTTAATCATCTAGGGTTCATATTGGGATGCTTAATCCCTAGATGCCATGGTTAAGGGGAGGATGTGAGTCCAAGGGGATGACTACTTTTGTAAAATTGATTAAGTAGTAGGTTTTTCTTTTATGTTTACCATTTAATTTTCAACATAATTCTACTGGTAGTTTTTCATTTTTTCTACTGATTAGGGCCCCCCCACCCGGGCTTTAGTTGATACGGTAGTTAAAAAAATTTTTTTTTATTGGATATGTTTGTAGTCTTTTTCTAACCTTTGCAGTATGGATGATTCATGACGTGTGAATTCAAATAGAGAATGTGGCCTTGTACTGCCATGATATAAGTACTCATTTTGGGTGGTTAAGTGTTTTTATGGTTGTTGCAAGAGTTCCTACTGGTAGTGTTACTGGTTCCTACTGGTAGAACAATTCCTGCTGGTCTAGTTAGTTTTCTTTAGGGTTGACTTTTCTTTGAGCGGGTAACTTAAATTGAGTTTTACTTTAATTCAAAGTTATAATTGAGACAATTGGGCATTTAATTCATTCACAGGGTCAACTTTATAAAGGGATAATTTCTTTTACTCTAATTATTACATTTAGCTTTTAGATCAAATCCTAATTTTTAACAGCCCTTTTACTCACTCCACTCACTCTTTGCAAAACTCGATTTCCTCTACCAACCAGTAGTAACCGACTCTTGACAACATACACCAGCACTAACCACTCAACCACAACTCTTTGTAATCATCAAAATCAATGGCCCACAATTTAGTTTCGTTGATGAGCACATCAAGGTGGGTTTCTGGAGAAAACAAAAAGGAAGTGCGACTATCACCAAATTACTTGACTTTTTGCGGGGTTCGACATCTGGTATGCTCGTACCATGACCCCATCAACCTATGGACTCCTTGGTCCAAACAGTTTGGTCCATCGGGGCGTCTCTCAGAGCTTCTAAGGAAGGCCCTCCAGCTATATTGGCCACCATTGATAGGACTCCCTATACTATAACTGAATCATTAGTTAGGAGTCAACTTCAATTAGATGACGAGGGTGGTGTTAAGGACTTGTCCATAGCTGGGAAAAAAAAACCCTATTAAAAAATTAATACTTAGGTATGGACAATTTAGGATACCCCAGTGAAGGCAAGTTGACCTTCTTCAAAAACAAATTTTCACCTCAATGGAGGTTCTTAGTTCACACCATCATGCATTGTCTCAGTACCAAATCAGGTAGCTGGGATCAATTTGGAAGCCAATTGGCTATTGCCATTATTTGTTTGACTGAGGGGAGGAGGTACAATTGGTCAAGCTATATTTTCAAAGGGATGGTTAACAACATCAACAATCCTAAAAAGTTTTTGCTGTTTCCTAGGTTTCTTCAAATGATTTTGGAAATTGAACCTAGAAGTACCAAACAATATCATGCTTTTAAACTGACAAGCAAAATGTTTGCTAACATGAGGTTAAATTTTCAAGGAGATCACATGCCACTTTTGGCTACTATGCTTCCCCCTCCTCAAGCTGCTATTGCAGGTGAAAGTTCAGGGGAAGATGCACCATCTCACCCTCAGACTGTCCCTGCAACCATCACTGAACTGATACTTCTCTCATGATCATGTTTCCACACCACCAAGACCAATCGCTACTACTTTCTTGGTGCTCTCAGTGAATGAGCAGGGTCCCTCTTCAGACCCCAACATTGCATCTTCTTTAGGACCTCATGAGTCTGCTCTTGACCTATTCACTTCCACAAATGTGGAATATGACACAATGGGAGGTTCTTTTCAAACCTCACCTCCTAGGTCCACTCAAGTTCCACCTGAAGGTACAACCTCAGGAGGTGCTGAGGACCTTGATAAACTAACAGCATTGTCTTCTTTAGTGTCCACTCTTGTGTAGAAAGTGAATTCTCAGGAATCTGATCTTCAAGCACACAAGCTGCTGTTCAAGGAGGTAGTAGGCAAGCTGATTAAGAGGGTAAAATTGTTAGAGGATAAACTCAAAGGTAGAAAAAGGAAGGTTGTGTTAACTGATTCTGACAAGGAAGATGGTGCTGAGCTAATGTGAGATCCTCTTATCACAGCTGGTCAGGTAGCTGATAACAGCTGCTGCTTGCTTCAGCTGTTCCTAATGATGTTTTACAATTGAAGAGGAAATTCAAACTAGTTCTCTGTTCCTTACTGATTGATTCTGTTGTCCTTCTTTGTTTTTTGTGCTAATACTGGTCCTGCTGGTGCTATACTGGTCCTTCAACTGTATATACTAGTAGCACAACTGGATCCACCATTAGTTTTGTTCATGCATGCTGCTACCAATTCCTGTTGGTAGTAGTACTACACCTGAATCTCCTTCATCACCTGTAAGAGATGCCAGAAAGGGAAAAGGTATTGCTATTGACAAACCCTCTCCAACTCAGCACAAGACTTTCAAGCAATTGGAAGAAGAACGACTAGGTTGGGAGGCTGCTGAGAGATTACAAGCTCAAGAACTCGCCGATTTCGAAAAACAAAGAGTTGAATCTCTGATGAAGGATGCTAATTTAGCTAGGCAGATGTCTCAAGACTTCGATATGACAGAAGCCCAAAGAAAGAGACAGCAAGAGGTTCTTGCATCTGCTGCTAACTACTCAGATGCTGCTTGGGATATCATTTTGGCTCGTCTTCAAGAAAATCCAGACCTCACTTCCTCAATTTTTGGGGTTGAATTCAATGATGATGATTTTGCAACCAGGATGGTTGAGTTGGTAAATACTCAAAGAAAAGAACTTGCTAAACAACAGGCTCAAGAAAGGAGGGATAGGCCTATGACACCATCTCAGCTCAGGCAATATATGCGTACTTATGTGAAAAATCAAGGTCCTGCTATTTACTCCACTGGCTGGACTATGGCTCAAGTTCGAAAACTCACTCCTGAACAACTTCAAGAGGAGTTTGACAAGATCCAACGAGCTGTTGCATTCATAAGGGGTTTCAAACGAGATGGCAGTCCAAAGACTCGTGCCTCTTCAAAGAAACTCAAGACTGGTGGTGATGATGTCAACCTTGCTGCTACTTCTCACGAAGTTCCCCAGGAAGAAGCAGGTGCAACTCCTTCTCCAAATGTTTCCCAAGAGGAAGTTGCTGCTCCTTCTCACTCTCAGGATATTCCAGATGCTCCAGTTAAAGCTCCTTCTACCACTACTTCTACAGCACAACACATTGGTTCCTCACCCAAGAAGGTTGGTACCAGGAAGAAGCGATTAGGTCGAAAAGGTGTTCATCCTTCTCACTCTACCATTCCTATTGAAGACGGAGATCCTGAAGCTGAACACAAAATGTGCATTAAGTATGCTTCTGATGCTTTAGCTATATTTGCCCTGGTGCTAAGGGGTTGGTTTTAAGCACACTGATCTAGCTTATTTGTGAACCTTATTTTGAGCTTTTGGCTTTTCTAAAAAGCCAATAAGCCCTTTGATAAACCCCCTTATTTTCAGACCTTAGGACATCCTTTTGATAGCTTATTTTTAAGCCTAAAATAGGGACTTAACTGTTTTTTTTACTTAGCATAGTGTAGGATAAAGCTTATTCTTGTTCTAGCTTATTTTGTGCTTTTTAATTGCTGTTTTTGTGTCCTTAGTGGCTTATTAGGTGTGTTAATTACCCTAGCTTGCTTATTGTCCACTTTGCTTGCTTATTGTGTGCAAGAAAAAGCCAAGTTCACCCTAGCAGTACTAACTCTCAAGTTAGTACTGCTGAGTGCTTAAGCCAAATTCTGGCTTATTGGGCTTCTTCCCATTGCTTATTTTTGTTCCTAATAGTCCTTAATGATGGTGTGTTAAGTTGTGTGTGCTCATTTTTCCATTTTCTTTGCTTATTTGTGCTAACAGTCAAAAAAGCCATAAGCCACTTTTGCCTAAAAGCTTATTTAAGCTTCTGTCAACAAAAAGCCCTTTTTCCTGCTTATTTATAAGCATTTTCAAAAAGTCGTAGTTATGAAAATTGTTAAGCTCAAGGAGCTTAACAAGTTTGTTTGAAAAGTTTTTATGAAAAAAAAGGGGAGATAAGGGGAAACCCGGGTGAGCAAGACTCGAACCCGGGCCTCTACCCTCAATACACCCCCTTTTTTATAACACCTCCCTTACCGCTGTGCCCTTGGGTCTTTTCTGTTAGACCCTTGGGCACTTGGATAATAAGGGAGTTTTCACCTTAAAGCTCTAAGCTGTTTCCAGCTTATTTTCGAGCTTATTTATAAGCCAATTTTGGCTTCTTAATTTTCTTAGTAGGAATTTTAGGTCTATAATTTAGTATCTTTTTCAGAATTTTTAAAAATAGTTTAGTATTTATTTATAATTTAATTTCGTTATAAGTTTTAAAAATTCACAAAGAATATAAAAATTATCAAAAAACTATTTTTCTTTTTAGAAAATTTTTCTTTAGTCATATATTGTTCGTAGAAAAATGCAAAAATGTTTCGTAGGAATTTAAGGAACAACAAACAAACAATTATAAATAACATATAATTAATTACCTCTTCACGTAACCACTTAGCAAAAGATTTATTGTGCTCATTCTCTAGAAATGCTATTCATTTCCCTAGGTTTTCTATTTTTAAAACTTGCTTGTGTCGCCTGAAACAATGTCTTTGATTATTATATTTGATAGAACATTTTAAGTAACGAAATAGGCATGTGTTAGTAATACTTACTCAATATACGGTACAATTTCATATGTATTCTGTATTACATACAAATGTGCTTTTTGAAAGAGTTCTGCAAAAACTTCACTTGTTTTTTTTGCCGACAATGGCTTTCCTTCCTCATTTTCATAAGTTTCATGTTTATCAGGTGGGATACCAATAGTTTCCATGGATTTATGATATTCGCTAAAAATCTCTATTATTTCTTTCGCCATAGTCTCCTCACCAATGCATCCCTCTGGTTTAATAACCTTCATACATCTTTCGAAGGGATACATCCACCGAAAGCATATGGGACCACATAATTTTACCTCCCTAGTTAGGTGCACAGTCAAATGTATCATAATATCAAAAAATGACAGAGGAAAGAACTTCATGAGTAGGCACAGTGTCACTACCAGTTCTGCTTGCATCTTATCTAGTTCTTGCAATATGATTTCTTTGTTACATATCAATTTAAAGAAAAAGCAAAACCTGATAATAGCATATCGTGTGGGTGGGTGCATGATTAAACGTATTGCAATGGGCAAAAACTTTTGCATTAGCATGTGATAGTCATGCGATTTAAGGCCAATGAACTTCCTATCATTTAGGTTGACCAAAATAGAGAAATTCGAACAATAGCCTTCTGGTACCTTGATGTCGTGTAACGTTTCACAAAAGATGTCTTATTCAGCATTCGTTAATGTGTAACCTACTGGAGGTAGTGTTGTTTTTTCTTCATCTTGCATAGCAAACAACTCTGGTTTTACCCCCAACTCAGCCAGATCTAATCGAGCATTCAATCCATCTTTCGTCTTTCCTGGAACAGGTAGCAGAGTTCCGACTATACTCTTAGCAACATTCTTTTCTACATGCATAAAATCAATACAATGTGGAACACGATTATGCCTCGAATACTTAAGTTTTCGATACCAAATGTTGAATTTCTTCCAATACACACCGTTTTGTCCGTTTACTTGGCTTGAACTACCCTCTTCTTCTATTGTGTTTCTATTCTACTTTTGAATCTTACCACCTCTGTCTCTCATATCTTCTTGGTTTTTTGATGCATTATTGTTTGTTCGTTTTCCTTTTCCCCACTAATTTTCAATATGTTTTACCTCGTTGTATATTTGTTCCCCGGTTATTGGAATTGGAGCCTAGAGAAATTCTTGTTGTCCATTAAATGCCTTCTTTTGCTTTCTGAATGGATGGTTATATGGTAGATATCATTTGTGACCAACATAACTTTGCTTGGATGAGGCAGAAACTTTAACACAGTTTGTATCTTTCCCACATACTACACAACCTTTGAATCCACTGTACAGGCAGCCATATAATGTACCAAGTGCAGGGTAATCATTTATTATCCATAACACAACGGCACGTAGATTAAAGTTATCTTCTGTGGAAGCATCATACGTATCAACCCCTGTCTCGAATAAGGTATGTAGATCATCAACCAACGGTTCTAAAAAAACATCGATATCATTTCCCAGGTATCCCGATATTAATACCGAAAGGTTAATAAACTTTCTTTTCATACACAACCATGGAGGAAGGTTATATATGACAGTTAAAACTGGCCATACACTATGATACCTGTGTCTTGTGTTGATGTCAACCCCATCAGCCGATATTCCTAGCCGTAGATTTCTTGTATCTTTAGCGATTTCGGGGAATTTCTCATCTATGGTACGCCATGCCTGTGAATCTGTGGGGTGACATAACACACCATCTGTTATCCTTCGTGTCGCGTGCCATCTTAAATCTTCTAAAATACTTTTATCTTAAATAGTTGTTGCAGTCTTGGTATGATTGGAAAGTACCACATTACCTTTGCTGGAATGTTTTCGTACACTTTCTTTGTCTTATTATCCACCTTCCATCTTGATGTCCTACAAGTTCGACACGCAGTTAGATCCTTGTCATTCTTCTAGTAAAGAAGGCAGTTATTGATGCATACATGTATCTTTTTGTATCCTGATCCCATCAATCTCATAACTTTTTTGGCTTGATAAGTTTTTTTCACCATTTCGTTACCAGCAGGTAGCATCTTTTTTATCAAGCCTAGTAATTCAGTGAAGAACTTATCAGAAGCTTCGTATTTACCCTTCAAGTTGAGTAGTTTAACTATTGCGGAAAACTTTGTGAAGTCAATACATCCTTCGTAAAGAGGCTTCTCTACGTCTAATAATAGTTCTTGAAACTTGACAAGGTCATCCACATCAAAATTATCTTTTGTAGCATTAACCATTTCTATTGTTGTTGGGCCATCTGTTGGAATATAAGCAAAATCCATGTCGTCAACAAAATCTGTTGTAGCATTAACAGGTTTTGGGGCACTTATTGATGGCACATCCTCTTCTCCATGTTTAGTCCACTTTGTGTAGCTTATATCAATCCCATGTCTATATAAATGGTACTACACTTCCTCCACTTTATGCTCTATGTAGTTTAAACATTTGGTACATGGACATGGAATGTAAATATGTTTTTATTAACTCATGGGTTGATGTTCCCCATCTTCTGCAAGTTGTGTACTGCATAATCAGTAAACGCTGCTACTCCATCAACATAAGATTTGCTTATCCTATTAGTTTACATCCAAGACTTGTCCATGTTTATAAATATGTCCCTGCAGGTCACCCCATCGTTAGTTTAAAGGTTCGGTGAACAAAAACCAATATAAACTTACAATATATAACTTGACATTTATTTTTTCAATTAAGATAGTTGGTTGAGGCCAATTTATAGCTTTTTCAACCACTCATTCCCCTTGTAAATATCACCCATCCAGGAACCCTAATTCATTTAGTCCCAATTCTGGTTCCATGTTTATGTGGTAATAGGCTTAACAGGGCTACTTATATATTTTAACCAATTAACTAGCTAATTTTACCAAGAAATATGACATAATTTACAAGAAGAAATCTCAAAACAAATGTTCAATTACAGCATAATCAATACATTTTCAATTACAGAATCATAAACATGGTTTTTTAGAACGATGTGTACAAAAGGAACATAATACTTACTAGTGGTGACAGGAGTGGTGGGTCTATGATGGGAAAGTGACAGCGATCGATGAGAGAGTAACGTGATGAGAGCTGTGGTGGTGATAGGATTTGTGGTGAGATGAGAGGGAGTTATGGCGGGTGACAGGAGGAGTTGTTTCTGGGGGAATATGATTCATGAAATTTTTGGGGGAATACATTATCACGAATTTTACAAAATATTTCACAAAAATATCGGAGGGAAAATACCTTTAGCCACAATAATATAGAAAAGGTTGCAAAAATCATGAATCAATAGACGGGCGGTCGACCTCCCGGTATCTTTTGTAATCATTCTAGGCGGGAATAATCGGGAAAATACTTTTAGCCACGATAATAGTTGTGAATAAAAGTTTTTTTAATTGTTTACCACAAAATTTAACGTAATAGTAGCAAAGGTTGAAAAAATCGTGAATCGATAGTCGGGCGATCGACCTGCCTGTAGCTTGTAATCGTTCTAAGTGAGATTAATCGGTGAGTATCGGTCGAACTCCCTGTTATGACACATTCATGACTGGTGACAATGGTTAATTAACATGGTTGTAGTGGCTAATATTATAATGGAACCCATGCATGACCGGTGATTATTGCTAATTCATATGGGTCAATCATGGGTCATGTGCATTAGGATATCATTGGTCACATTCAGTATTTGACATCATATGGGTCATATACATTAGGTTGTAGTTGCTTAGAGTGTCATGTGCGACACATCCATGACTGGTTACAATAGGTAATTAACATGGTGCATTAGGTTGTAGTGGCTTATATGGTAATGGAACCCATGCATAACCGGTGATTATGGCTAATTCATATGGGTCATGGGTCATGTGCATTAGGTTGTAGTTGCGCTTAGAGTGTCATGTTACGACACATCCATGACTGGTGACAATTGGTAATTAACATGGGTCATGGGTCATACGCATTGGTTTATAGTGGCTTATATTGTAATGTAACCCATGTATGATCGGTGATTATGGCTAATTATTCATATGGATCGATCATGGATCATGTGCATTAGGATATCACTGGTCACATTCATTAATGGGTATTTGACATCATATGGGTAATATGCATTGGGTTGTAGTTGCGCTTAGAGTGTCATGTTATGACACATCCATGACTGGTGACAATTGGTAATTAACATGGGTTATGGATCATGTGCATTGGGTTGTAGTGGCTTATATTGTAATGAAACCTATGCACGACCGGTGATTATGGCTACTTAATATGGGTCGTCGATCATGAGTCATGTGCGTTAGGATATCACTAGTCACATTCATTAATGGGTATTTAACATCATAATGGAGTGGTATTTCATGTGGAAAGCGGCACAAACGAGTGACTATTTTACGACTAGATTCGCATGGCTTAGAAGGCTCGTTGTCTCCTCATGTAGGAAACCTCAGCTTCCTCCGCACGCTTTCTATCAGGAACAACAGCTTTCAAGGAACCATTCCTCATGAACTTGGCCGTCTAGCTAGGCTACGTGTTCTTTATCTTGATAAAAACAAATTCAGTGGACTCATACCATCAAACATGTCTCGTTGTTCTAACCTGGAAGTGCTTTGGCTCGGTGAAAATAA
>BQNB010162522.1:0-14550 GCA_026074375.1 Tanacetum coccineum | reverse complement strand
ATATTATCTAACTAGTCTCGTTTAGATATATATTGAAACGCGGGTATTTTGCAACACGGATAGATTGAAAAAGGGAAAAGTTTGAGATTTGTAAAATAGGGAAATGTCTTATAAATGAATAGTTCATGCCAGAATTTCTATAAAATATCTATACTTAGTAAATTTTACTATACTTTCTATTATTTTAGAAACCCGATAAAAGGGCGAAGTTATATAGTCTTTAAGCTTATTAATTCGTAATTATACGATAACGGTAACCCAATGGTTAAACGAAAATTATACTTTTACAAACGAGACCACTATTTTAACTAAAACCCGTCAAGCACTACTACAAAAAAGGCCATAGAAACTGGTCAAAATAGCCCATAAAGAGTGGTTTTGGAACCACTCTCCGAGGGGGGGGGGGGTATCTCCATGATCGAAACATATGAAAACCGGTTATCCAACCAGTCTCTATAAGAAGAATCGACACCGGTTCTCTCCTTAAGAAATGGTCTCCTTAACAATTGGTCTCCATTCTGGTTCTCCCGAAACATGTCTTTATAACAACATCCAACCGGTGTTTATATAGATTAAAAAGATATGTTTTTATCTCAAAACCTGTCTCTTTTTTTAATCATTTAAAAAAAAATTGGAATTCTTTAATAAATTCCAAAATTTACAAATTTAACCCATCAAAATAAAGAAATATAAATACAGCAAATATATATAAACTGACTTAGATGACCAAAAATGACAAAATCAACAAAATAAAGTAAATAAAGACAACTTTCATTTAAGCTTAGCATAAAACAAATACAAAATTCAAATCAAATTAAATTACTAGAATTCAACAAATAACTATAAAGAAAAACACTAGAATTCAATTTAATTATCTAGGTCTAATCTCGCCACAATGTAAACCACGCGCCAATGATCGCGTTCAACTCTTTATTCTCCAACGGACGCTCATTACTCCACGGTACCTACAAGTAATTTAATAAAATGAAAACATCAGTAATGTATATGCAGTTTTATCATTGTTGACATTGGGTTAGCACTATTTGCTATTCTAAAGCTTACAGAACATCCTAATAATGCATACTAAAGCGAATTCTGGAAGATAACCAGCCTATACTAGTAATCTAATCTATAGGCTTTGCAAGGTATTTAACTGTAAACTCCTCCAGCAAAGCCCATTCTATACAAGATAACCAGCCTATATAGCAAATGGTACTTAGCTACTTAGGAAAGCTGTTAAAAGGTTTAGGATTTGCAGTTATAGAAACATACAAGATTAACAAGAACTTACTACGTTCGGGAAGTTTTCGTTTTGATATTTTAGGACGAAGTCATGCATCCATTTCATGACATAATATCCACACTCCCAGTCCTCCCGCTGGCGATTCACAAGAGGGAATTCCCATTTAAGACTACCAACGACCCTAAAAAGAAAATAATATTGTGCGAGTTAAAATTTATAGAAACAAATGTGAAATCTTAAATATTTAAGATAATACTTACGACTCTACAAGTCCAGCGAGCCTATAAGATTGCTCATTCGTGTTTGAACCCTTAGAATAATTCAAAATAAATCATATTCCATGTTTGGGGCATATTATGAAGAGTACATAATGACGGTTGCATTTTGTATACATGTTTTAGCGAAGAAAAAAACAATAACCAAATGAACAATGTTTTAATGATAATTAAGATGGTAAGATATGGTACCCTTGTAGATACGGTGCAAGATAAAAATTGTAACCTGTCAATGATTAAGTTAAGTAATATATGGTTGCCCACTTTTCATAAAAGCGTGAATCTGCTGTAATCATTGGTATGTGTTTAATTACACATACCTTTTACCTTTAAAAACGAGCTAAAATAACCAAAAACAGACAAAAACTGCCAAATATATGTTTGTTTTGCAATTGTGTTGTGCAGGAACGGATGTTTAAGAAAAGGACGAAAAACAAAGCCAAAACGACAAAACCGGACACGGAATGGAAAAGCGTGGAAAAGACAAAGCCCAAGTTTGAAAAAGTCAACCCAAGTCAACCCCGACAAATCCAAAGTCAAAAAGTGAAGAAAAATAAGTTTAGGGACCTCCTTATTAACACGAATAGCATACGGCTCAGCATAATCTCCACGCTCGTCCATTTATATACCATCTATTCACACTCTTTAGTTGTTTAATTGTGCCTTTAATTTTAGTAGTATAATTAAATCAAAAATATCTCTTTTCTTATTCAAATCAGGATCCAAACTTAAACGAGGTTTCCATTGCACGAGTCATTGGGGAAACGACCCGGGTGATCATACTTGCCCGGTTTATTATACGTATTCTATATTATATTATATATATTTTTGAGAGTGAATTTTATCAAGGGTAACTTGGTAACTTTCTTAATTACTCTCGGGATTATATTATTTTATATTATATTTTACGTGTATAAACTGCACAATCATTAACCTAAGTCGATTATTGAGTTTTCAAAACAGAAATCAACGCAAGGTATTAACTAAGTACTGTATAGCTCATTTGGCAGAAAAACGGTAGCTAACTTTGAATACAGAAACAGCCAAAACATCAAAAGAACCAAAGCAAAATCAAATTCTGGATTCGGATACACAATTAATCTATTCCAAAACCGACCTCAGTTATCCAAAACAGAACAAGCACAAAATGATGACAAGAACCACATCAAAGTACGCAAACACGAACCATAAAAAGAAAGAAGTGAGCTATAACCTGAGAAAGTTACAAACATATATCCCCATGCCAAAATAAAATCAATAGCAGAACGGGTTCATTCATTCATAAAAAGATCCAGTAGTCTTCTGAACTAAACTAAGTTTTTTTCAAAAACAACCAACCATCTAACCATTTTATACATCAGGTGGGGTAACAACACACTCCCAATGAATAAACTCAGTAAAACAGCATAAACTAACAAGTATCTCATTCCCATGTGTACCTTCTGAGGCCACAACCATAGCAGCAACATCGTCGCCATTAGCACTAAAAGAAGGAATGAGCCATGTTTGAATTAAAACAGTTACTACTATTATCGATGGTTAATATTGCTTTGAAGACCTAGAGCTCGTTATTTTGTAAAAAAAGGCTACCTTATAAGCCTTAAGGTGCATTTTCCTATTTAAGCAATGTAAGCCATTGTGGCAAAAGGGTGTGTTAATTTTTAGAAGAGTTAGTTTATTTTAAGTGTAAAAGTTCTTTAAGTTCAGTTTTTAAAAAACTTCAATGTACTTGTACTCCTTCTTTTTATAAATTCAGTTTGTTTTTCATATATTGTTCTAAGTATTTGTTTACACTCATATAAGCTCTCAATATAAGCCATTTGTAATCTGTTTTTAATAATTTAAGGAAAATTAAAAATAAAAAAAGGAGAGAAACGGGTTACTGTTGGATCAAAGTGTGGATGAATGAGCAATATTGGAAGGCTCATTGGGATTGCTTAGTTTAGCTTATTTATAAGCTAGGGTAGGAATTAGAGCTTATTTAGGTTGATTTAACTCTTGTTTTGAGCAAAGAGTTCAGGTATGCTTTATATTTAATTTTTCAGCTTAATTTAACTGTTTGCTTATTAGCTTATTAAAAGTGCTTATCTCTCTTTGTCCTTTGCTTTTTAGTGCTTATTATTACCTGTTTGCTAGTTATCTTCAAGAAGTTTTAGCTTAATTCAGCTTTTATAAGTTTAAAAATCATTTTCAAAATATAAAGGGGTGTTTGGGTTAAGTATGAAAACGGGTCAAAACAAGGAAGTCATGGGTTGGTGTCATGTTAGTTAACTTTAGCTTAAGTATTAAGCTGTTTAAGTCTGTTTTCAAAAGGTTTTTAAGTTAAAAAAATGTTTTTCAAGGTTTTCTAAGTCACCCTTTAAAACTGTGGATTTTAAAAAAGCTACAAGAGCTTAATTGGATAAGCCCTTGTAGACTTGAGTTGTGGTTTTAAAAAGAGTGTCATTGTGTGTCTAAACAAGTTGTCAAAAGTCACTTTGAGTCATTTGACTTTTTGAGTCAAAACTGCCAAAGTTTTAAGTGTAATTTTTATAAAAGCAAAAAGCCCTTTTTCAAGAACTTAATTCAGCATGTTTTCTTTGTTTTTAGAGGCTTAAAATTTGAGCATAAGCTCACTTTAAGCCATTCTTAATCTGTTTTAACCTAGCTTTTTATTTTAAGCTTATTTGACAGCTTATTTTAAGCTGTCAATATGAGCCTTTGACTTTTGCACCATTTTCCCCTGGTGCTAAGGGGTCATCTCTAAGCCCACTTTTCTACCTTACTTGTGAACCTTAGCCCTAGCTTTTGGCTTATCTTAAGAGCCAATAAGCTCTTAGATAAGCTCCTTCAATTTCAGACCTTAGGTAGCATGCTAGGTAGCTTATTTTTAAGCTTAAAGTAGGACTTTGACCTGTTTCACTTAAGCATAGTGTAGGGATTGCTTATTGTCTTTCTAGCTTATTAGGAGCTTATTAGTTGTTGAATTCAGTCCTTAGTTGCTTATTAGGTATGTTAATAGGTCTTAGATAGCTTATTGCCCTTGTCCTTAGCTTATTAAGGGTTTTTAAGCCCAAATCCATACCCAACAGTACTAACCCTTTAGTTAGTACTGTTGTGGGTATTAAGCTACATTCTAGCTTATTAAGCTTATTCCATCTGCTTAATTGTGCTCCTAGTAGCTTATTAGGATAGGGTGATAAGCTGTGTGTGCTTATTTGCCCATTTTCTTGGCTATTGTGTGCCAACAGTCAAGAGATTAAGCCACTTTTGCCCTTTAAGCTCATTTAGCTTTCTGTCTAAGTTTAAGCCCTCTTTCAGCTTATTTAGTTGTCCCATTTTAGTCTTTAGTGCTTATCTAGGTTAGGTTAGGTCCCCCTTTTAGCTTATTAGTTTAAAGTTCTAGCTTAAAGTGTCCAAAAAGTTCAAAAGACAAAGCCATTTTGCCCTTAAGCTTATTTAAGCAAAACTGTCACTTTAAAAGCTCTTTTTAAGCTTATTTATAAGCTTTCACAAAAAGTTATAGTTTTAAAAATTGTTAAGCTCAATAAGCTTAACAACTTTGGTTCACAAAGTTTTTAATAAAAAAAAGAGAGGAGACAAGGGGTGACCCGGGTGAGCAAGACTCGAACCCGGGCCTCTACCCTCGTACACCTCTCTTTTACAACACAAGACTTACCGCTACGCCCTTGGGACTTTTTCATTAAAGTCCCAAGTGGTTAGCTATTTAAGGGTGTTTTTCCCCTTATAAGCTATATCTTTTACAGCTTAATTTTCGGCTTAATTATAGCCGATTTTTGGTTTCTTAATTTTCGTAGTAGTATTTAGTGTCCTAGTCTTTTATGGTAATTTTTCAGAATTTTTAAAAAGTATATTAGTATTTTTTAATACTTTAATTTAGTTTAAAAGTTTAAAAAGATTCTAAAAAATCCAAAAATATCAAAAAAATTAATTTTCCTTATTTAGAAAATTTTCTTTTAGTCATATAGTTTTGTAGGAAAAATACAAAAATTTCGATGGTCATTTTGTAAACTTTTTTATTTTAAATGAACGGGGCTCGGAGGCGGTTTTTATGTCTTGACTCGTTTTTTATGGTCAAAACGACCTCCGTTTTCAGTCTAGTCATTTTTTCATTCTTCGTTATTAGACCCCATAGATAGTTTTTAGAAGTGAAATTTCTTTACGTAGGGTTAATTTATGAAGATTTTAGGTTTTTGCACATTCTTTGTTTCGGGATTCGTGCTCTCGTTTTCTAGCTTAATTTCATAATTTTTAGGTTTTTCTTAAACGTTTTTGTTTGTTATTGTTTAATTTAACTTTCCACACTCTCAAATCATTTCCCTCATTCAAACTCTAATCTTCCGACTGTATCGATTTTCCAACACAGCCTCGTTAGGGATAAACGATCCGGGAACATTCTGTACTGCTCCTGGTTTTATTGATTATTGTAGTTTTTTAGATTATATATTATTATATATTTTATTATATATGGTTTAAAAATTACCAATCAATTTTTGGCGCCGTTGCCGGGGAGGCTGTGAAAAACGATTATCGTTACGTTTGACAATTTGTGTTTGAATCTGTGAATATTTTCTTTTATAAAAATATAAAAAGTACACAAATATTTTTCATTTTCTTTTATTAGTATAATTATCATATAAAAACAAAAGAAAAACCAAAAACAATAAAAACATTGTCCAAAAAAAAAAAAAAAAATTCACAAATTGGTAAAGATACCAAAATATAATATTCTCAACTGAGGTATTATCATAATAACTTCCGGTGAACTTGTTGGTTCTCAACTCGAACAAAAGATTTAAAAACTTGCCATTTGTGTCTCTTACGACATACGGCTCACCTTGAAAAGTTAAACAAACTAAAAAGTGGGTATAAGGAGGGTTGTTCCGAGGAACTACGACCCGAAAGGAGAAATAAGCTTCGCGCTATTCCTACTCCTCCGCTCACCTGTGCGTTTATCTTTTTGAGAGCTACCGTGAAGTAAGTAGATTATTTGGTTGAAGTTGTCTTATCTCATTGTCCGTTAAAATCAATCATTGAAAAACCAAAAAAATTAGTGTAAATTTTCTTTTTATATTTCTATTTTGTGCATGCGCACTCGTTCTCAAGCCCGTAGACGTCGACAACCACAAGTCCGACAAACTTCTGTTGAATCACCAAATCTTGAGAAACCAACTAACAATCAAGAAACTTTCAACCCTCCCATAGTTACGATGGATGATAATCGTACTATGGCGCAATTGCTCGAAGCACCCACCGAGGGTTACGAGGATGCGATCGTTGTTCCCGAAATTACCGCGAACAACTTTGAGATCAAGCATGGTCTACTTAATCTTGTTCAAAACAAGCAATTTTTTGGACACGATAAAGAAGAAACCAATGCCCCCATCCGATATTTCAACAAGATCACTTCTACGATGAAGTTCCCGAACGTCCGAGTACTCGGTTAAGCTTATGCTTTTCCATTTTCCCCGAGGGGAGCAGGCCTGGGGATTGGCTTGAAAAGAGCCCCCTCCGATTCTTACATGGGATTATCATGTTTCGAAATTACATTAAACAAAATCTTTTCCCTCCCACTAAAACAACCAAATCTTCGAAATGAAAAAATCACGAGATTTCAACAAAAATTTGATGAAACGTTTTACGAGGCATGGGACCGATTCAATGATCTTCTTAAGGGATGCCCGCATCATGGGTTTTCAGAATTGCATTTTTTTCAGCTCACGTTGCTACGACCGGTAACAATTTTCAAGTACATTACCATTATCTATAGTTACAAAATAGGTGCCCCGTAATACATGACTAGCAGTGGCTGCAAGCAATAGCAATTATGACTAGTTGTTAGCACTAGGTGTTTGGTAACATAGTTATAGTTGTAATTATAAAGATGTAAAATGATGTAATTATCAAAAGCTATACTTTTTGTAATACGTTACTAAACGGGTAAACGGATGTGGTTTTCCCTGTTTAGGTTACATGAGGAGGGCGAGCCTTTTTGACTCAGATGTACGCGGCCTCACCGGGTTAATCCCGGGACTGTTTCTGACCCTTCCCTGTCACCCCCAAATGTACACACCTAGCGAGGTTTGAACCCTTACCTCTTGTTTGAAATACTAATCAAAGTCTAATATCACATACACAAATTCAGTTATAAAACATCCAAATGATACAAATTAATTCAGAAAACACATTAGCGATAATTTATATATATGAAGTGATGATATCTGAATTGAACGGAATAAGAATGTTACCACGGCGGCACGACGGAGAGCGGTGGTTACTGGCCGGAGTTGTTGGTTAGGGTTTGGTGTTCATATAATAAAAATAATAAAAGTATAATCTTGTACTTTGTTGTTTGCTTTGAGGTTTATTAGAAGGGTACCCTTGTACTATGAGCTTATTCTATATATAGTCCTTGTATTTTGTTTTTTCTTTTTAAACTTTTTACTCGCCTCTTACGTCTTATCGAGTTAGAGAGGCAATCAGAGATAATGTTTGTTTTTTTTTTTTATTTTTTTTATTCAGGCATAGTCAGATATAACTATATAAGACATCTTACTCGATAAAAAGTGGAGGACTTGAATTAAGATAATTGATTAGGAATTTTTGTTTTAACTATATATATATAATATTATAAATAAATAAAATATATAAGTAATTAAACAAAAATCAACAATCAATGATGCCAGGAGCAGTATAAACTATTCCCGGGTCGTTAATTCCCCAACGAGGCTGTTCTGGAAGATCGGTACAGTCGAAGATCTGAGTTTGAAGGAAGGAATTGATTTGGGAAGGTGAAAAAGTCAAATTAGATAATAACAAACTAAAACGTTTAAGAAAAACCTAAAAATTACGAAATTAAGCTGAAAAACGGGAGCACGAATCCCGAACAAAGGGGGAAAAACCTAAAATCTTTAAAAATAACCCTACGAAGAAATTTTCACTTCTAAACTACTCTACGGGACAAATAACGAAGAATGAAAAAGACTAGACCGAAAACGGAGTTCGTTTGACCCAAAAACGAGTCAACACAAAAAACGTACCCGGACCCGTTCTTTTAAAAAACGAAAAGTTGTAAAGATGACTTTACGAAAAGTTTCAAATTTTTCCTACAAACTATACGACAAAATAAAATTTTCTAAAAAAGAAAAATATTTTTTTTGGTAATTTTTGTATTTTTTATGAATTTTTAAAAGTTTTAACTAAATTAAATTATAAAAAATAGTAAATGATTACGAAAAATTCTGAAATTTTTACACAAAATACTAGACTCTATAACAATCCTAAGAAAAATAAGAAGCAAAAATTTGCTTAATGAATAAGCCCCGAATAAGCTGATAACAGCTTATAAGCTTAAAGGGTGAAAACCTCTATAAGTATGCAAGCCCTTGGGACTATGACAGAAAAGTCCCAAGGGCGCAGCGGTGAGAGTGTGCACAAAGAGAGGGAATGTATCGAGAGGTCTCGGGTTCGAGTCTTGCTCACCCGGACCTCTTGTCTTTCCCTCTTTTTTTTTTCGAAAACCTAAAAAAGCAAAGTTGTTAAGCTCGTGGGGCTTAACAACTTTGTCAACTACAACTTTTTACGAAAAGCTGTGAATAAGCTGAAAAGTAAGCTTAAATGTCGACAGTTAGCTTAAAGTGGCTTAAAGGCTAAAAATTGCTAAGTCATTTTGGCTATTTGTGGTCGAATAAGCTAGGATTGAACTAAAATAAGCTAAAAGGGATCTAAACTAATCTAAATAAGCTAAAAAGGCTAAGTGCTTAAACCTAATAAGCTGGAAAAAGCTTATGATGACAGAAGCTTAAAAGCAAGACTTAAGGGGCTAAAATAGCTAAACTTGGCACTTAAATAAGCTAGCAAAAGGGAAGAGCTTAACAACTCAACTAATCTATCTAAATAAGCTATTTGGAACACAAGTGGGCTTATGAAATAAGCTGAAAATTCTAAAAGTAAAAATAAGCAATCCCTAACCTAACTAGGCTAAAACAGTCCAAAGCCAACTTATGAGCTTAAAATTAAGCAATCAAATAAGCTTTTTAAAAGCTGAAATTCAACAAGCTTATAAAAGGGCTTATAAGCTCTCAAGATTAGCCAATAAATTGGGCTTAAATGCTTTTAAATGGTGAGCAATGAGAGCTTAAAATCTCCCCTTTGCACCAGGGGAGATTTAGGCTAAACTCAAGGGCTTATTTGACAGCTTTTAAAAAGCTGTCAAATAAGCTCTAAACAAAAAATAAGCTCAAACAGATGGAGTGTATTGTGAAAGGGACTTGTGCACCAATTTTTAGCCTTTAAAAACCATTTTAGCTTGCTGAATTTTAACAGTGAGAAAGAGCTTAAAATTTTGACACTAAAAACCCTTGGTGATTTTTGACTCAAAAGTCAAAAGACACCAAGGTTTTGACAGGATGTTTAACACACAAAAACAGACCCTTTTTTACACTTAAACTCAAACTCCAAGTGCTTATGGATATAAGCACTTGGTGTTTTCTTAAAACACTTAAAACACTCACAGTTTTAAAAAGTTGTTTTTAAAAACTTTGAAAAACAATTTTCAATCCTTAAAAACTTTTAGAAACAGCTTAAAGCAAGCTTAAAACTTAAGCTTAAACTCACTAAATGACTTTAACCCATACTTAAACCCTTTTTGACCCGTTTTAAATGTTATCCCAAACACACCCTTAAGTTTTTGAAAAATAACTTTGAAAACTTATAAGACTAAGTTAACTGAATTTTTAGACACACTAATGATATTTAAGCAATATTGAACACTAAAAAGCTAAAAGGCAAGTCAAATAAGCACTTAAATGATGCAATAAGCTAGTGACAGAATTAGTTCTACTTGACAGTTTTAACTAAAAATTGCATATACATGGAATGAAAGGCATAAACAAGCATGAATACACATTAATAGGTATAACAACAGCAATAAGCTAACAATAAGCTGAATAAGCTTATTGCTACAGTAAATAAGCAAAATTTAAAGAAAAAGTACCTTTGATCCTTTGCTCAAAAAGGATCTTTGAGAAGCCTAATAAGCTCTAAATCCTACCCAGCTTATAATTAAGCTAAACTAAGCTAAAAACCAATAAGCCTTCCATGTTAGCTTATTCCTCCAAGCTTTTTCAATCCAACAGTACCCTTACACCTTTTTTAGAGTTTTCTTAAAGTGTTTTCGGAGGCATATGAACTGGAATTACCCCGAGGGCTTCAAGGAATACATAATACATTCCATGTTCGAACTTGAAGAAGTGTTATCGGAAATGAAGAACTTTAAATATTCCTCATACGAAATAAAGGATTCTGAACGAGAAGTTGTATTCATCGCAGAACCTAATCGAAATCATGGATAGAGAATTGAAACAACAATAAGCAAAGTCCGTATTCCTATAGTTAAAGTTCGATGGAACTAGAGTCGTGGACCGGAATAGACTTGGGAATGGGAGGACCAGATGTTGAAGAAATATCCTCATCTTTTTTATTTTAATAAGAAATGGGCGACAAGACGAATTGATCTTCGAGGACGAAGATCCTTTTTAGGGGGAAATGCTGTGACAATCCGTCAATTTCAGGTCGTTATTTATCTCATATTAATTAAAATTTTTCATTTTTTATGATGAGATATGAAACTCACCACGGCTAACTGGGAGAATTTAGGGCTTGCATTTTGTAAATTACGCGACGCTTTTACAAAGAACCCGGCGAATCCTACTTAAACAACGATACTATATATTTCCAAAATGCCGTAGAAATAATTTTGTTGCATTCGTTTTATTTTGTGAGTTTTCATAAACAAACGTCGACATTTAAAATTTTATTTGTCGTAAATAATAATTTCGTATTTTATTACGAATGGAAATTTAAAATATTTATTTTTGATGTTTTGCGAGTCGACGTTTGACCGCGCATTCGTTAATCGTTTCGAGCATCGTAAAAATATACGACGCGACTCGTTATTATTTTTTTTAAGATTTTAAACATATATTTTTTTTCTTTAAATATCGTTATTTTGTTCCTTGTCTTGAGCCGGATTCGTGTTTTAAAATGTACACATTTTATTAAATGTTTTAAACCAAGAAAAAGATGACGGAAATAAAAATGGTCTCGAAAGTTTAATCCGACGCCCCGTTAGTTGGTTTTTTACGTAAGCAAAAGTGTGGCGTCTCAAAATATAAAAAGAAATGAGGGAGGGACTATTTTATGCCAAAAGGCTCAAAATAGGGAAAGTAATATAAACATATTTCCTTCATTTTCATTCATTTCTAACAAAACAAAAAAGGTGTAAAATGTGTGTGTTCTTATGGCAGGCCACCATGACACCGGATTCCGCCGCTAGAAAAGTTTTCTGGTGAACGGAAACCGCCGTTCCCGCCAGAAAACGTCACATGCACAATGACCAACTTATATTTTCCGAATCCTCTCGTCATTTCCTACGTATCTATCCAATAAAATCACACATGCAATGAGGAGGTGAGGGGGGGGGGGGGGGGGGGTTTTGGAGTAAAGACTAACTTGGATTTGAAGTCTACATCAAGCCTTGTTGTTTATTGTTGATCATTTGATCATTTTCTACACATTCCTTGTGGTAAACATCACATGAGTTATGCTTATGTTTTCTTTTGATTTCCAAGTGTATATGTACATGCATGATATATGATGATCAAGTATTAAAAATGTGGATTTGTGTGTATGAATCTAGAATTAAAAAACTAGCTAAAATAGACATCTAAATAAGTGAATATGATCATAAAAATATATAGGTCTGTTGATTGAAACAGTAGGTTTCGTGATTTTGAGTAAGTTGGATGATGGATTTGATTACACTAGGTTGTAGATAATTGTTTTATGAACAAGTGGCAAATTGGATATTTTCTAGAAAGTGAATATTGAGTGAGATATGGTCAAAATACTAAAACTAGTGGATTCTGACTTGTTGTACATATGGATAAAAAGTCACAATTTACGGTACTGGATTGGTTTAAAAAGTTAAAACTTTGAGACATAGCTAAAATCATGTAGGTTCTGAATCAATTGGATGGTTAACCAACTATTTACGGTTTGTAAATGGCGTCAAAAACGGTACAAGTGAGATTTCAGTCCGAATTTGTAACTTGACCTTTGTGTAGTAAATTGATCATATAAGTATACTTAAATTAAGTATAAAAATGGTTTTGGATCTGTAATTTACACTCAAATATCAAAATAAGGATATAAATATGTCCATCATATCATTTACGGTTAGGATTGATTATTAGTGTTGATTTGATCTTCAATTGATGTTTTAATGGTTGGATTTGAGTTTTGGTGGGTTTTTGTGCGTGTTCGTCAATGGAAGCAGACAAAGAAGTGTTTGTTTTTGTGTTTTGAAATTTTTTGTTTAAGTGTTCCAAATTATGGTCTGCTGATGGCGGTCCCATATCTCCTAGCGGTCCCAAATATATTAGGGGGCTGCCCTTAGTAGAGGGTTTTTTACTTGAGTTTTTGACGAAAATTTAACAAAGAGGAGTGACATTTTAATTTGCATTTCGCGAATTTAAAAATGATTAAAGTACTTTGGATGAAGTATTCAAGTTGTCATGACACAGAGTGGAACACGGACTAGAATCGAAACTAGAAGAATGAGAAGCGAACACATAAGGTTTATAGAATGTGTTACATCATTCCTAAACCAAGACGTAGATAGTTAAACGATTCACGTTTAAGGGGTTTAGTAAGAATGTCAGCGATGTTGTCGACGGACGACACTTTTTCGATTGAGATATGTCCTTTCTGGACATTATCGAAGAAGAAAGTGGTGACGTATTTCGATGTGTTTGGTACGAGAATGTTGCACCGGGTTTTTGCTAAGGTCAATTGCACCCTTGTTGTAGCACATGATAGGAACGTCGTCGAGTCGTACATCGTAGTCGATGAGAGCGTGTTTCATCCATAGTGCTTGTTGACATGCCTTTCCGGCACTTACGTATTCGGCTTCAGTAGTGGATATAGCAAGAGCGGTTTATTTCTTCGAGAGCTAAGATATCAAACAACATCCTACGAACGTACAAATACCACTAGTGCTCTTTCGGTCTACATAATCTCCTGTATGATCAGAGTCGGTATATACTACGATTTCTATGCCGGTCCTCTTAGGATACCATAATCCCAAGTGCGTAGTGTGGAAACCTAAAGATCGTTTAAGCTCAGATTGTTTAGATCTATATCAAGGATGAATAACAATGATAATAACATGTAGCAGAATAAGAACAAATCAAAGTTATTCTAACAAGGTTTTTCATCATTATCTTTGTAGATACAATGACTACTACAAGCCCCAATTCTACGTGATCAATCGTAGAACGTGTTATCTAAAGTATAACAAGGAATCAAAGATCCTTGAGGCAAAACCTAACCAAACCCTAGGTGTCCACTTAGGGGACTTGATGCCTAGAACACACACACACTTTTCTGGTGTTTACATCTTTGACACACCAAAAACTATATCTAGGGATCTCTTTATATAGTAGAGTCCATCTAGATTTACAAGGAAAAACATAATTATATAAGGAAACTAAATCTTTTAATTCTTTAATAAACTTCATCTTTATCTTTAAGAATCATATCTTTTGGAATCTTTTATCTATTGTAGAATATATTCCACCAGCTTGTAGAATTCCATAATTATCATTTAAGTCCCTCTTGTTTCCTTTTCATTCATTGTTTTGTCTTATCAACTTAAAATGTATTTCTCAACAATCTTCCCCTAGTTGATAATGACAAAACTAAATAAGTACAAACTTCCCTTGAAGTTAATATATGAATGAAACATACTTCCCCTTAATCCATGCAATTCCACCAAGGATATGTAAGTTGCACATCTTCTTTGTAAATCTTCTTCCCCTTTTTGTCATAATCAAATAGGGGACTAAAGTATGCAACTTTGATTTCGACAACCACAAATCACTATAGCACTCCTAATCTAGCCTTCCATCAACTCAAATTACCCTCCATGACGCGCTTTAAGATAAATGAACTTGAGCAGTAGATACTTAA
>BQNB010162520.1:0-14550 GCA_026074375.1 Tanacetum coccineum | reverse complement strand
TAATATTCTTCATTTAATTTTTTTTTATCAAAGTTGAATCCAAAAACCCCGCCACGCATCACGCTTTAGTTCGTCTTATCGCGCTTTTTCACGTCTCATCTCACGCCACGCCTAGAGCCGACTCCTTGATCTAGTTTGTAACGTAGAGGTCACGCCTCGCGCCTTGGCGCGCCTTTTAGAACCCTAGTAATTGTAAAAACGGTAAATTACACGCTTCGTCCCTCAATTTAAGGCGGATTGCATATTTAATCCCTAGATAACGAGATTTTTAGCCAACCTCCCCAAGGTCGGGTTTTCGGTGCCCGTTTGGTCCTTTGAGCCTTGTAATACGTAACTTTCGTTACTTTGACTCGTTATCTCTTCTATTTGACTTTCAAACCGTGGGATTTTTTGTAATTTTACTTTCTTTACTATTTCACCGTTGGTCCCAGACTTATAATTCAAAACCGGTTTTTGTCTTATTGCAATTAACACTGTTGGTCACATTTTGTCTTTTTCTCATTTCACATTAACAAGAACAAAACCACAGCTTAACCAGAAGTTCAATTTTCCTCGAAGAATAAATTAATTCATCCAATCCATTTGAACAAGAACAAAAACATAAAAGCTTAAACAAGAACAATAACACATAAAATGACACAAAACCTAAAAGCTTAAACAAGAACAAAAACATAAAAGCTTAAACAACAAATTAATTCATCTACTCCACTCCATTTGTAATGACAAAAGCCTTAAATCCATTCTATTTGAATATCAACATACAATTGATCTACGCCTAACCAAGAAAACAACTAAGGGTGAGCTATAAAAACCGAAAAAACCAAAACCAAACCAAAAATCAAAAAAAATAAACCAAAAATAACCTACCGAAACTAGAAACCGATGGTTTAGTTTTTACCTTTTCAAACGGTTGAAGCAGATCCGCATTCCAATCGTCAAGGTACGATGGAATTCCAAGAGAGGTCCCGAATTTACTTGGGAGCGTGAAAACAAGTTTCGAAACAAATACCCTCACCTGTTTCCAAACACCTCACCACTGGATACCACTAAGTGAGTTTTGGGACAAAACTCTTATAACAGGGAAAGACTGTGACAACTGACATTTTCCAGGTTAATATTTTACTATTAACTTGCAATATTTTTACTACGAACATTTACGTACTCAATTTGACCTAAAACCGGGAAGTTATCTCTCGTACTATGAAAAACGTCTTTGAACGCACACCGACTTTAGACTAAGTTTAGTCTACTCATAGCATGTAAGTTATGAACATCAATAAAATGCTACATAGGTCATGAACATTTACATTTACATTTTTTACGTAAACCGTTTAGCATATTAAACAAGCGGTACCGTATTAACCTCAAGCAAATAAACAAGCGTTTATGACAGGCCATAAACACGATAAACCTAGCTATATATTACAATCACAAGCTAGATGTCGAGAAAACCTTATAACATTGGTTACATTATTTTCCGACACTAAGCTAGATGTCGAGTCCTTCTTCGGGTACAACCAAACCCGTTATGTTTTGTGGCCCAACATAACAAACCTTGTGTTTTATGGCCTAAACACATAAACTGCGTCGCTTACAATATTTTCTGACACTAAGCTAAATGTCAAGTCCTAATCTTAGCTATAACCAATCTACCACTTCACCAATGTATTTTAAGGCCTAAAATACTAACCGACACACAATCTACACTTCCAGATTTATACACTATTCGGATCTACACAATTACACAAGAGTTACAATATAGAAATCAAATCTACTCTATGACATACACGTGATCAAATGTAATCACTTCTATGCAACCCACCCTATCTACTACATGATATACAAGTAATCAAGGATGATCACTTTCATGTAGAGATATCCTATACTTCACTACATACCCTTTGGTATTAGTGGAACTAACATAGAGTGTAACCATGATCCATGCCTTATGCTAGAACCATGATCAAAGATGAAGAAAGAAACTCTATGTGTTTTTTGTGGTGGTGCCGTGTATGTTCATCAAGAAGAGGGGGATGACTTTGCTTGGCTATTTATAGAGAAGTCATTACTTGGAGAAGTCTATTTTGTCCAATGGATAAAAGGATGATTGGATAAAAGAGTAAACTTACCAAAGGGTAATAGCATGCACCCTAATTCACTCGTTTTCCCTCCATCTTCTAGAAGCAAATTCAAATTTGAATTTACTGGTTTCCCTCCATCTTCTAGAAGCTTTTATTGGGCCTTAATGGGCCGAACTCTATTAGGCCTTAATGGGCTAGCCCGTTTGCTTGGCCCAATCCAACTAGTGAAGCCCATATGAGTAAGAGTCTCGGGATGTCGAGATCGAGTTGATAAATGTATACTTGTGGTGGATAAGGATGGTGAGATATCCGTGAGTTGTGGTGGATATGGATGGTGAGATATTCGTGAGTTGAAGTATATATCTACGAGTAACTTGTGAACTTTAAGTTATGTTTTACAAGTTACATGTTTGTCATCATCAACACATAAAGAGAACGTATAGATTAAATATCATAATATTTGCACTAACAATCTCCCCCTTTTTGATGACGATAAAATATGTAAACTATAAGACATAGTAAAGTTTAAAAGTTACTTTTTTACATTCCTTCTACCCCTTTTTTCGAAACAAAAAGGAGTTTCTTGGATATAGGTTGGAGCATTTAGGTTGGAGGTATGAGAAGAAGGTAAGTGTTTAAGGTGTATAGGTTGGAGGAATTAGAAGAATGTAGGTGCTCCACGTATATAGGTTGAAGGTATGAGGAAAAAAGACGTGAGAAGAACGTAGGTGTTTCGAGTGTATGGGTTGAAGGAATGAAGAAAAGGTAGGTGCTCCAAGTATATCGGTTGGAGGAATGAGAAGAAAACATGAGAAATGAGGTTGAGGTGGTTTTGTGTTTCTTGGATAATTTAGAAAAGGTCATGATAGATGAGAAGAAGTCATGATAGAAATGTAGGTACTTCAAGTATATACGACGAAAGTATGAGAAGAAACCTGAAGGTTGATGGTGATTTTGAAGTAGAGGAGGTGAAGTATTTGGAGTATAGATGAACCCTTCATTGTATATGATAATCCCCGATCCTATCTTCCTAAAAAGGCGAGCTTGCATCATCTCAGTGAAGTCTTCTATCTTCACGGTTTAACCAACTCCATGCTATTTACTCACATATCTTCGAGCTCCCCCTTGCTCATTGCACCCCATGATAATAACATTCCTTGCAAAGTGACTCTAGCGGATCCATGGATTAAATAAATTACCATCGAAACTCAAGACGTTCAATGAATGCAATTTAAATGAGTAGGATGCTTGTAAGAGCTCCCTCTCGGTGTATGCTCCCCCTTGTTTGGGGGCACCAAAGAATCAAGATATTGTTGTGCTACAAAACAAAGTTAGTAGACAAGTGCACATATACATATAGCAAAACATTAGCGGTGAACTAGACATGCACTTTTAGGTTTTATTATTCTAAAGTATGACACTTTGAAAGAGAAGTAGAAACTAGACACAAGTAATCATTATTTTAAAAACAACCTAAATGATGAAATAAAAAGAATCGAGACGTATGTTTACGAAGAAAGATTAGACCAACTTTTAATAAACGAGAATGAGATTCGTTTATTGATTGACACAAAAATATTATGAGAATGACCTTTTAAAAGTAGACAAACTAACATTAATATTCTTGGCAAAATTATGTCAATTATATATATATTTATATATATTATATATATATATATATCTATATTATATATATATAGTTATTATATATATTATATATTAATATATAGTTATATATATATTAATACACTTTAAAGAATAAAAGAAAAATAAGGACAAGGGTGGAGACGATGTTTTTGTACTCGTGGATGCGTATGGAAAATGATTCTATAAGAGCCAAAAAGGGTGAAAGGTGAGCGATACTAAAAGGGAATGTTGTCGCTGAGAGGTTGATTGAAAAGATTTAATATATCATTTGCACTAACAATTGATGTGCATATGATCCTATCGAGACAAAGGTGGATGATTGGGAATTTAAATGTTTGTTTGGTGTTTTGTTAGTTGACAATGTTGAGGAACAAAGTGGGATGTGAAATGAGGTGGTAGTTCTTTCATGGTGGAACAATAATGAGAGACTCAACAATGTGGTGACTCGATAACACTTGAAGATTGAATATCTTTCTTATGCTTCTGACACTTTCTAGAAAGTGAAAAGTTTTGCGAAGGAGTGACATTTGCATTTCGCAAATTACTTAAATATTTCGGAGAAATTTTTTTAAATTTTTTTAAGTTGTTAGTGGATATAGGAGGAATTCTAATATTAACAAGACTATTAAAAGAGAGAAGAAACGTATAGAAGTGAGAAGAAACGTTAGAGATGAGGAGACTCATTAGAAGTGAAAAGGAATGTTTAAAAGTAAGAAGAAACTTTTAGAAGTAGAAAGACTATCAGAAGTGAAACGACTACTAGAAGATAGAATAAACGTTTAGGAGTGAAAGAAATCATCTATGAATTTGAGACAAGATTTATGTGAGATGTAAGGACCAAGGTTTGTATGTGAGGGGATTTATTATGAAGTGATGGATTGTAAGTCTATCGATTGTAAGGATTGTGTTTGATAATGAGACGCATTTCATTATGAAATTCACTTGACTCTTGAAAACATTAAGGCAATGATGCTTATGAGCGTTGGGATATGAGGATGACCCATTGCTCTATAGAGAAATATTGGGTATAGGTTTGGGTGTGGAGTAGACGTCAACTCGTAGCAGAATAGTTGAAGTGTTAGGTTATGGAATTAAAAAATGAATGGTATTACAAGCTGCTATCGGCGGTCCCAGATATATCTGGCGGCCGCCAGAATAGATCTGAGGGCCGCCAGACTGCCAACAGGAGGGATGTTTGGGGAATTGACGAATTTTTCCAAAAGTGTGACATTTTAATTTGCATTTCGCTAATTAAAAATACTTTAATGTATTCGGATGAAGACTAGTTAAGTGTCTACGACAAGGAATGGAACACGGAACTAGGAATCGGAAACTAGAAGAAAAGAAGAGAACGATTTATGGAAAATGTGTTCCATCATTCCTAAACCTTGACGAAGATAATTTAACGATTCACGCTTGAGGGGTAAAGAAAGAATTGTCGGCGATGTTATCTTCAGACGCAACCTTTTCTATGGAGATGTTTCCTTTTGAACATTGTCCCGAAGGAAATGGTGATGTATCTTCGGTGTGTTTCATACGCGAAAATAATAATAATAATAATAATAATAATAAAAGAAGAAAGAAAACAAAAGAAGATAGAGACGAAAACAAGCTTGACAATGTAAGTACGAATGGTGGTGTACGTCGATAAACTATACTCAAAAAGTTATGTAGCTCTTCCTGAGCATTGTGAATGTTCATAGAACAATCACATGACGAGGTATACGGTTGTCTTAAAGGTGGTAGCGGAAATAGTGGAGGAAGGAGATTAGCCATCTATATTGTTGAAGAGGCGTGGTTGAATGAGAAGGAAGAGGAGTGATCGAAAGACAAAGAGTGTTTTCATCAAAGAGAGATAATATTTTCGTCAAAGAAAAAAAATGTTTTCATCGGAGAGAAAGGATGTTTTTGTGAAGAGAAAGAATGTTGCGTCGAAGAGAAAAGCATGTTTTCGTGTAAGAGAACATAAAGTTTTTGTCGCAGAGAAAAATGTTTCTTCGAAGAAAGAAATGTTTCGTTGAAGATAGAGAATGTTTTCGTAGAAAAAAAATGTTTTCGTCGAAAAAATATGTTTTCGTCAAAGAGAAAGAGTGTATAATCGAAGAGAAAGAATGTTGTCGTCGAAGAGAAAAGGATGTTCTCGTCGAAGAGAAAAGGAGAGTGTTATAACTTATGTTGTTAAAAGGCTTGAATAGGGATTTTCGGATATGACCTATAACGTTTGCGATTGAAAGTTAAAGATACTTGAATATTTCGGATGAAATATTTAAGTTTTCAAACCTACTAGGAGGAGTGTTAAATTTGTATCTAACTTTTTCTTGACAAAAGAGTGGGATTATACGGATGAAGAAGATATGATTACGAGAATGTGTGAGTGAAGACTCTAGGAGATATAAAACTGTTTTATGACTCATTTGACTTTTTACATTTGTGACACGGACGTGAAGAAAAATATTCTAGTATAAGAAAATATATACCTAGATGCATAAGATATATAGATATAAGCATGCAAGTTTATCTAAGCATGCATAAACACAATAATCAACAAGATTAATGTGTAATACTATATGACATTTAAATATAGATTGTCATACATTAAACTAACATAGCGTAGGTACACATTTAACACGTAAGTCATTTAAAATGGACGTATTCAAAACGTGTATTTTTAAATTCAATCATTCATGTTAATAACATTAGCACTTTAGCACATCAGGAGCATTGTTATGTTAGATAAAACTAAGAGATAAATTTATCTAAATTGCTAGAAAAAGCAAACGATTTTAGAAACAAACATGCATTCAATAGCTAGGCAAATAAACGTTTGAGCATGAAGATAAACATGAAAGCATATATTGCTCCCATGGAGCACGCTTTATCATCTTGAAAATGGTTGGTATTGATCTTGATAATCAAAGATGTCCGTATTAACATTTCTTGAATCGTGTATAATCCACTTTCCTAATACAATATTTTGACCCTATTTGTGCCTTGGGTTACACGAAATTCGTATTGGGATAAGACAAGAACACACTAAAATTCTAGGCACAAGAAAGAGAGCAAAACATTGAATAATTTGTTGTGTTTGTTCTTAATATGAAGATGTTTTGTTGGTATTAGGATCTTGATAATCAAAGATTGTCGGATAAATTCTTGAATCGTGTATAATCCACTTTCCTAATACAATATTTCGACCCTATTTGTGCCTTGGGTTACACGAAATTCGTATTGGGATAAGACAAGAACACACTAAAATGTTAGACACAGAAAGAAAGCAAAACATTGAATAATTTGTTGTGTTTGTTGTTGATATGAAAATATTTATATTAAAAGACCAAATTGTGTTTATATGTATATATAAACTTAATGGAGGTTGAAGGGAAAATGCATGACTTTTAATGAAAAGTCACACCCTTTGGTGAAAAGTCAACACATCCTTTAAATGTTTCAGCAACAGTTTTGTAACAACCTAAAACTGTCACTAACTGCATCATTAAAGACATGTGTATATGGACAATTTAGTGACACACAAATTATGTCATCTATGACACACAAAATTCGGTCACTAAATTTCCCTTGACTGACATTAACACTTTTCCATTTTTCTCCCGAAATCAGTTAATACTGTAGTTTATACAAAGCGTTGCACTCGCACCTCCGAACTCGTATTATAACGTAACTTGAAATCTATTTGGTCTCGGGTAAATCACCATTACACAAAATGCTAGATGACACTAAATTCACCCATAATCCTCTCCTATTTTAGAGTAATCCTTGATTTCCCAAATAATCAAAACAAATCAAACTCATGCATTAATGAAAATATCCTAAGGATTGAATTTTCACTTAGTATATTACGCATTTCAAATATTCGAAAATCGGGGTGTCGCTAAGGATTGAACCCTTCAATTCGTTTGAATACTCGAAGATAATATACACACGAGTTACTACATTTCTCTAGTGGTTCAGTCACGAAGCTCCTCTTCGCCCTAATCCACTCCCGAGTATCTAACTTGAGAGTTACTTCACTAATCAACAAGCTCCCTTTCGGCGGAGAAAACCTTATACCAATGCTTACATTATTTTCGCATAGCTAAATGTCGAGTTCTTCTTGGGTACAACCAAACCGTTATGTTTTATGGCCCAACATAACAAACCTTGTGTTTATGGCCTAAACACATAAACCGCGTCGCTTACATTATTTTCTGACACTAAGCTAGATGTCGAGTCCTAATCTTAGCTAGAACCAATCTACCACTTCACCAATGTATTTTAAGGCCTAAAATACTAACCAACCCACAATCAACCCATCCAAATATATACATCATTTGGATCTACACACTACTAAAGATTAGAAGACATGGACTCGATCTATATGTAACAAATGTTACAAATGGACTAACTAGACTACATAACTTCGGATCTTGAAGATGACCGAAGTTCTTCTCTTGCACTTGAGGAAAGAAGGAAAGGATAGAAGATTTGATCACATTTAAACAAGATTAACCAAGTTGAATGATCAAAGATTTAGAGAGATTTAGTGAGATCTAGAGAGAGAAAGAACTGAAAGAAAATCGTGCAAAAGGGTTATGAAAATAGTTGGAGGTGACCCACTATTTATAGGAGCTGAAAAACAGCCTGTCAGGAAACGGCGGTCCCAGATATATTAGGGGGCCGCCGGATATTTAAGGGGGCCGCCGGCCTATTTAAGGGACCGCCCCGACAAACGCTCATGTTTTTGTCTTTTTGTGGTGACAAACTTGTTGCTCGAAAGTTTACATGTTTTTGGTGGGAAAAGAACAGATTTTGAATTTTGAATAATTACAATAAAATATTTCTTTATAATTAAAAAAAAAATTAATTTTTCTATTTATTTTTTTGAAAAAATTATTTTGTTATAATTTATAAAAAGTAAAGTTTAAAACAATAAACATATTTCTTTGATCATCCTACAAGTGTAATGCTTGTTTGTACATACCTTATGTGATTTACATCGGGTGTAAACCAATGTCCGTCTTGATGCATACCTGAGACGTTGAAAGATGTTGATGCATGTATGCATTGATGATTTATGTAAACAAGTAACTTTTAAACAAATGTCGGTGTTGATGTAGACTTGAGACGTCGAGAAATGTAGATGCATGTATGCATTGATGATTTGTGAATACGAGTAACTTGCGCACTTTACGTTACGTATTACAAGTCACATGTTTGTCATCACCAAAACATAAAGAGATCGTATAGATTAAATATCATAATATTTGCACTAACATATTTCAAGCATAAAAAGTGTTTGTTATATTAAAATAAAATTTTAATGGTATTTATATATATAAAAATATATAAAGTATATATATATATATATAGTAGGGATCCAGTGAGAAGTAAATTAAAATAAGAAGTGGTGAGAAGTGACTAAAACCACACATTTGAGATGCAACGACTTGCATTAGATGCATTTCTATTCATTTAGATGCACCATGTTGAGTTTCGAAAGTTAATTTGATGTGTAGATGGTGCAAATTGATTTTCATAATTTTTGCACATGTAGAGGAACCCAAAACAAGAGAAAACATGAAATGCATCTAAAATACGTATATGCATCTAATTAAAAGCTATAAAACACATTATGATGCATTATAATGCATCTAAGATTATAGAGATGCATCTAATTTAAGTCGGTGCATCTCGGATATGCGGTTATAGTTACTTTTTATCCTTCTTATTTTAAAAAAACTTCTTATTTGATCCTAACTCTATATAGAGTAGGGATCCAGTGGGAAGTAAATTAAAATAAAAAGTGGTGAGAAGTGACTGAAAACATACATTTGAGATGCAACGACTTGCATTAGATGCATTTCTATTAATTTAGATGCACCATTTTGAGTTTCAAACGTTAATTTGATGCGTAGATTGTGCAAATTGATTTTTATGATTTTGGCACATGTAGAGGAACAAAAAACAAGAGAAAAAATACTCATGGGAGTAACGGGGTACCCTCGTCAATAAGTCTCTACATTCAATAATATAAGTTAAATGCGTGACTGAGGGCCTAGCCAACTCTATCGGCCGGGTGGCCACGGATCGGAAGCTCTATCGAGCGGAATAGCTCCGACGGGGGGATTGTATTATGCGGGTATACAATCCTAAAGCGACAGATCTTTTTTTTGGGTAAAGCGCTGCAATGGCGGCTCATGTTTCGCGGGCGTAACTTCCCCATCCTTGTCCAGTAGCATACTTCGGATGATAGAACTTGTCCCTTATTCGAACATTTTTTTGTTCACGTCTACCTTTTGATAATGCTCAAGGACGCATGGATAAAACAACTCGACAATACCGAGTCAGTGGATTCTGAGTTTTATTATTTTCACTTTTATTTTTGGCTAATTTTTTAAATTATTTTTTATTATAGAAACATTTTTAAACCATTTTGTTTATGTAATTATTTTCCAATTGAAGATTTGACTGATAAATAAAAGAAACACTAAAATACTAAAAATGTGCTTGTGTTTTACCAAGTTTTTGCAAATGTTTCTGATGGTCGGGCTTGTATTGTGAGTATCCAAGTGAAAAATTAAGTAACGGTTAATTAATTACGAACAACGTATCTGATTATTAAGGCAAAAAATGTGCTAATGCAATGAAGTAAGCCAGTGTAATTTTGTTAACATTTCAACTTTCAATAAATTACTTTTTGGCTCATCGCGTATGTTTACTTATTTAAGTACACTTCTGCTTATAATCTACTTAAAAATAAGAACCTTCGTACAAATACATGTTATAGAAGTAGCAAGTCCTTGTGGTATGCTCCCTTTAACCTCTGTCTCTACTCACACGGCTATCCATCACCTCTGACATTATTGATCCTTTCTGGCCACCATAATCCCTTGTGCCTTCCTTCTTAATTCCATGACCCTTTTCAATACGAACTATCTTTTTTTGTCATGCATAAATTATATATTTGTTGCTATACGTGAGTTATAAACATCAAATGTATAAACATATATTATTATATATTCTAATAATGTCGTGCATATTTTTACTCTATTTAGTTTATTGATATGCATAAACAGTTATTTTTTTCATAAAACATTATGTAGTTCTACTAACATCCATAAACCATGAGCACACACCCAAGTACGTACTAAATTACCCAAACATAAAACAAATGAAAAAGAACCCCGACTTTCTAAAGTGTAGGCAAAGTTAAAGTTGAATGGTACGGTACTATAGACACATATACACAGTAGCTCAAACTATCTGGGCGATCAAAGTAATGATAGAACTCGTACCTCAAAGGCATTTACTGTCAGTTATGGATGGATATTGTTAAAAGCGATTTAACAAAGAGATCTAAAGGGAAGCATGGTGGTCTTGGATCAATCCTCCAAGATTGGACATGATGTACCTTACGCTAACAGTCCAAGACTATTGATGCTTCACATGTGGTTGGCATACTATTAAGGATATAACTGCCTACGATGTGCCTAAAGGTATTGTTGCCGTGAAGAACTAAGATGTTCAAGCTACATTTGGAGGACTTCATAAAGATCCAGCGATGAACATTTTCATTTATGTAAACGGACTTTAAACTGTAAACACCGGATTTATCATTTGGCAAACACTTATAAACACCAGATTTGATGAAACTGGATCTTAGCTTGTTCATTTCCTGGTTTCCTTCAAATTATCTGAACCGTTTATGAGTTTGGAAGTCGTGTTTGTCCCAGAAGATTAGTAGTTTTCAGACTTATAAACATTCTCAAAAAAAGATATTGTGTTATAATTTTGCTAGTTCATTACCAGCTTCAAAGAGTCATTTTACCGGTTTGAAAAATAAATAACAAGTTTACTACAGTAAATTAGCATGGTCCTTGCACACGTAGGTTTTAAGTATTCTATGGGGCACACCTATAAAAAATATGAAAAAGCTTAAATGTAAAAAATGGTAAAAACAAAGCCCATCTGTCAGCACTACGGTATCAACTGTTCAAATGGAGTTTACCATTTTAGAATTACATCCGAGAATTTTAGTCTAATGTGTCACTATTTTCGCAAGATGTTAAGCATGCTAAGATTATAATTTAGGCTTTAGAAATTATGAAGTCTTGTGACGTCACAAGCACATATATAATAAAGTAATAAACATTGTTCCATCATACAAAGTAAAAAAATAAACAAATCTCTTTGAGTATTTGCACAGCAGACATGTGTGACTACCAAACAAAATTTTTATTAGAAAAAGGTTATATATACCTCAGGGGATATGGCACCATGAATCAACTGGGCATTATTGTGAAGAAAATTCAAAGATTCTGCTACCTGAAGTAAACCATAAAACAGTTAGAAACGTGCAGAAAGTATGCACAATTCCCTTATTAAAGGTAATATTAGTGCTTATGTATGTAAAGTGTTGAGTATAGCGTCTGTATTGGCCTCCCCTACACGTAATGAGTAACAAAATTGTAAAGCAGGTTGTGTATAACTATTAAAGGTCATATTTATTTCATTCATTTTTAAAGATGTTTTACAGCCTTTTGTAAGGGGTGTTTGGATGGCTGCTGTAAGGGGGTGTTTGGATGGCTGCTGTTAGTCGGTCGATTTAGACAGTTATCTCACGAGCAGGTTTGTGACCCGATACCAATGGACCATGATTAATCACTTCCTGCTCATAGAGATGTAAGTCAGTAAGCATATGTGTATAACTAATATTAGAGATGGCAAATGGGTTCAAATAAAAACTTGACAGGTTATCTTTGGATGCTTTAAAAAATGACCGTTTAGTTACCTACAGGGGTGACTTTTTTTTTGAAGTGGTTGGTATTTCCCCCTTCTGATCATATTCATGAGGGGCTTTCCTTTTAACGGCCTTTCCTTTAGTTTTCATACTGGGTGAAAATATTGTAAAGCAATACAAATGGAGGTGGCATGTATAACTTAAAGCATCTACCTCATCCATTTCAGCTTGTGCGATTTCTGATGCTTTTGGGTTGTTGAGCAACAATGACAACGTCCATGTTAGAGTCGCAGATGTCGTGTCTAGTGCTGCTGTTAGAATTTGTTGTAACATAAATTTACAAAAGTTAAAGGGCTTAATTGATTAGATTTATAGACAATAATTAATGCATATAACTTCTGATATACACCACCAAAAAAGTTGTGCGTTCAAAAAACATGTGTGTATGCATTTATGGTAAAAGTTAAAAAAGTATAATGAAATTCGAGTTTACTTGGCATGTGGCTTTGATAACTGGGTCTTTTACAAAACCAAGATATTCCTCAGGAGATGCATCTTCAAGAACAGAAAGAAGTGTTTTCATGAAGACTTGGTTGCCTTGTTGTTGTGGTGGTGACTCCCTCTCTATCTTTTGCTCCTTTAACCATCTTTCCAAGATGTCATCCACCTCTTTAAATATCTTGTTCATGGGCTTACCCTACAGAACTTGGGCTAAAAAGAAGGCTAATGGGTCACAAATTACTGCATGCAGGAAAATAACGCCGTATGGCTGCTGAAATGTGTAACAGATGTAGGTGGTAGTGATGACGTCATCGTGCGTTTTCCAGTTGCAGCAACCATAAACTCCCGCTGAACATTCCTATTCTTCACCAATCGTCACAAATTACTCTTTTTTTGCTTTCACCTTAGGAGTCTGGAATGCATAATATTAAAAAGTACTAACCACATATTCATAAAAGACGGCAGTTCTAGAAATAAGTTTCTCCTTTACCTTTTAATCTATGGCTTATCATCTTCATTTGCATCCAACAAAGAAAGTGAAGGAGAGTAGCTTCAAGTCACATTTTATTCTGTAACATCAACGACCATCACCTGTAAATAGTGATAACCACACATCACATAAATTCAAAGACATATTTACAAACTGAGATAACTAAAGCAGATAACAAAGCAAGAAGCATGACCACCCCTGTAGATATTCAAATTAAAATAGAAGCAAACCTCTATAACACCACGTCTTTTGTCAGTAGCCCTTTGAACAAAATGATCCAATGCTTTCCTGTCATCATGCACCTGTGAAGTCTGCATAAATAAGGAAAAGTAGCCACATGAATATACAATGAATCCGGTGTGATGACGGAGATGCAGGAGATATGTAATCATCATCGTCATCATATTCATCACCGTCTACGTCTTCTCCAGATGAATAATGTACGCTTGAAGCGGAATCAGATTCGACTGATAGTTCGTGGACAAAATGGTTAAAAGAGGACAACCTAATGTCAAAAAGATAGAGCGCGGGTCAGTGATAAGAATGAGTAGAAAGATCTTGCAATGAAAAATTCACAATGTATAATCTGATTATTTAACCTCAAATAATTGAGCTCAGAAACGCCACGATCAAAAGTAATTATAATCTTTAAAACCTGAAAGATATACCTGGTATAGGCGGCGATTGATAAGTAGTTTTTCCCTATCTATTAGTGACACATCCTGTCACACCCCGCCAAGGCGGAAACACGAGGCGTAACAGGGATGGATATCATCACAACACATGGTGTCTATATAGAGAATACTAAAATTAAAGATAAAGTAAAGCAAAGACACAAAGTGTCATAACAATACCCAAAACAAAAGAACGACATCTTATATTCTATTTTGCAAAAAAGGAAACTCAGGTTAGTGCTTTTTTATAAACATATGTATAAAAAGAACATATTTCATTTAGCTCCTTGATGCCTACCATAACTAGTTATTTCAGTTTTCTACTAGCGGCTTTAACTATAACCTCAGCTCTATTTATTAGTCTGAGCAAGATAAGACTTATTTGAAATTAATTGCACAATTCATTAAAGGAAATCTTTT
>BQNB010162517.1:0-14550 GCA_026074375.1 Tanacetum coccineum | reverse complement strand
TAAAAAAAACAAAAATAGTAGAAGATTAGCTTAATCTTAGATTATAGCTTAATACAGTTGTTAATTCATGTTAAATAAGTTAGTTTTAAGCTATTAAGCATCTGGGTAATAAGTTTTCATCATTAGATTTCATTTTAAAAGCTTTTCTCAAAACTTTCAGTTCTGAAAGGGGTGTTTGGTTTAAGCTTATTTGACCTGAAAAAGTCAAATCTACTTGGTAAATTTTCTCTAAAAAGCTGTGTTTTCATTTTATAACAAGTTTTAAAAAGATTTTCAAAGTTAGTTGGTTATTTTAGAGAAGTTATGGCTTATTAAGAATCTCCCAGCACCAGGGCAATTTTTCTTATACCTTAAGCTTGTGAAAATTTGATCTAAGCCCTCCAAGGCTTAGATCTTGCTTGCATTTTATTTTTGCACTCAATTGGAGTGTGTCTTAGTGCAGGATCACCCCATAGGTAACCTGCACTATTATTTTGCACTTGTGCAAAGTGCATCAGCAGGAACCAAGCTATTCCTGCTGTCACTTTTGAATTTAATTTTAGCTAAGTAAAAGTATGTCTTAGGTCCTTTAATTCAAGTAGGATAAAGTCTAGGTATAGCTTATTATAGTTTAAGTCTTAATTTGCATTTTCTAGCTTATTTACCTAGCTTAATTCAGCTATCAAAGTCACTAAAAAAAAACCTAAAAACACCAAAAACAGTAGGTTAAATATTTAGTTTCTAAAAATATGAATTCTAGCTTAAGGTAGTTGATTTTATTGCTTAAGTAGATAGTTAATAAGTTGATTTTTAAGTTCTCTAAAGCTTATAGTCTAGTTTAGCTTTTTGAGCTTTTTAGCTTAATTTGATTTTGTGCAATTTAGCTTAATTACTGAGTTAGCCATTTTCATAATCATTTTCAATAGCTTAAAAGAGTTTCTAGCTCTATTTTCTTTTCATTTTTAGCTCAAGCAACTTATAAGCTATCTAGAACACCTTTCCTTTTTAAAATTGAGCTTAATTTGAGCTTAATATAGCTGTTTAAGTAAAGATAAGCCCAAACACCAACTTTCTGAGGACAGCTTAAAGATAAGCTCTTTAAGAGCTTATTAGTGGGTTTCAGTCCATAGTGCTTTTGTTAAAGTTTTTCTCTCCAGCTTTTTCTACAACTTTGCTTCTTTAAGTTTTTCATTTTAAGCTTTTTTTAAAATTCAAGAGCTTAATGGACTTAGGGTGTAATCGGGTTGGGTCTCAGGGTAGGTTTTGTAATTTTTGATATTTGCTTGTTTACTCAGTTGATCCTTTGTCAGTTAGTGTAGTTGCACTGTTAGTCCTTCAAGGACTAACGCAGTTAAGTATTAAATGTTTAATATGTGTTTTAAATAGTAATTAGGGTTTAGTTTTTAATAAGTTTAATTAAAGTTTTATAAAAAGTGAAAAATTAGGGCTTTTATTTGTATAATTTCTGCACATTTTCTTTATTCAGTGTAATTTTTATAAAATTATTAGGAATTTATTCTTTTTATAGTTTTATTATTTTTATAGTTTTTAATTAGTTAAATTTTAGAAAATAATATCTTTTTATCTAAAAAGCCAAATACATAGTATATTCTTTTTCTAAAAATTTTCTTTTACTTATTTTACTTAGGAAAAAATATATTTCAATTACTTTCTTTTTTTTATTTTATAGGATTTAATTGAAGTATATTGTTTTTAATAATAAATTCAAAAAATAATCTAAAAAAATCATTTTATTTCTCTTTTATCCTAATTTCGGTGTATGAAATTTAGTTTGCAATCTTAGGTTTAATTTTAGTCTATTTGTTTAATCGTCGTGTTTTATTTTTTCCCGTATTTGATCTTAAATTGTATAATTGCATTGAATTGTTCAATTTTATTGTTGCTTTCTATTTACGTAGTCATAGATATCAAAATAATCCTATTTTCTTATTCAAATCAAATCCAAGCTTAACGAGGTTTCAATTTCACTAGTAGTTGGGGGAAAGACCCAGGTGATCATAATTTATCCGGTTAAATATATCGTATTAGATATTATTTATATATATTTTTATGAGTGAATTTTCCTTTAGGGAATTTTCTTAATGCTCTTTTGAACTATTATATTTTATATGTGTATTTTCATAATGATCTTTTACTTTATAATCAAGCCACATGCTTGGTTACCAATTGTCCTAATACCGATAACCATCAAGTAGCTGTTTTTTTTTTTTTTTGTTTATTTTTTTTTATGCCGGCAACGGGTTCTTACAATCAAGTTAACCCTCCAAACCGTGTTAGTAACCAAATGGCACCACCTGGTTTTGCTCCGGTGCAAAACAATGGTCAAAATAGGTATAATCAAAATCAAGGTCAAGGGAATAATTTTAATCGGGGAAATAATTTTCATGGAAATCAAGGTTTTCAAGCTCAAAATAATCATGCTCTAAATTTTCAAAATCAAGGATTTCAAAACCAACCTTTTCAAGTTCCTAATAATCAAGTTCAACAAGAGTTTTCAAATGAGTTTTCAAGTTACAAGAGAACTAATGATCAAATGATGAGAAACATGCAAAATCAAATCAATTCGTTGAAAGGAGAAGTTAAGGAATGACAATTTCAAACCCACGATGAAGACCTCAACAATGCTGTCTTGATGAATTAAAAAATGTTTTTCAAACTAACTTGCAAAATATGTTAAGTGGATTCTTTCAAAACCAAGCCTCAACTTTGGGTACTCTTTTGAGTAATACCATTCCACACCCGAAGGGTGAGATGAAACCGATCACTAACTCCGAAGTGGTGTTCTTATGTGGACCCTCACGATTCCTACTATTCCTTCTCCTTAAAAAGGTAGTGGGACAGAAACCGAGGAGACAACGGATAAAGAGCAAACAAATTTCCAAGGAAGTACCACTCACATCCCACCTCCGGTTAACCCCATTCCGATTCCAGAACCCGTTGTTCCGAAGACTTTACCTAAGCCGAATATTCCGTATCCTTCGCGACTTGATAATCAAAAGCTTCGTGAAAAAGCTTCTTATCAAAAAGAGAATATTTTTCAAATATTTCAAGATTTACGCTTTGACATTAGCTTCCGGATGCTCTTACTTTTGTGGCCAAGTTTTGCTCCATGATTAGGAATTTTGATCAATGAATATGGAAGTTGCTTGAATTAGCTACGTTACGTTGCTGAACGTGAATCTTCTCGGTGATGCTCTCAAAAAGCTTCTGAATATCTTGGGATCCCCCCCGGCAATTTCTTACTCAATGCAAGTTCCCGGGAATGGATGTTATGTCACGCCTTGCCGATCTCGGCGCAAGCCATAATTCTTATACCTCTTTCATTTGAAAAATTTATCCTTACCAACTTACCCCCACTCGGATTGACTCTTGAGTTAGCGGATAACCATAACTCATCATTAAGGGACTCGCCAAAGACGTTTATGTCAAAGTGGGAAAGTTCCACTTTCCTACCGACTTTGTTATTGTAGATTTTGAAGCCGATCCTCGAGTACCTCTCATACTTGGGAGATCCTTCTTAAGAACCGATCGTGCCTTAATTGATGTTTATGGAGAAGAAATAACCCTTCGGGTTGATAACAAAGCCATCACTTTTAATCTAGATCAAACTACGAGATACTCCTCTACAAATGATAAGTCGGTAAACCGAATTGACATCATTGATGAGGTTTGTGAGGAGTATGCTCCGGAATTGCTAGGGTTTTCTAATAAATCTTCGGGTGGCAATCCCACCCCGACGTCTGAGCCTCTTACTTCTGAATTCATTTTAGAAGAGATCGAAGCTTATCTCAAGGATGATTCGATTTCACCAGAAATTGATCATGCCGATTGCGATCCGGAGGGAGATATTTGCTTAATTGAAAAATTATTAAATAATGACCCGTTTCAACTCCCTCTGATGGACCTAAAGCAAGGAGAAATAATCAAGGCGAAATCCTCAATGGAAGAACCTCCGGAATTAGAGTTAAAAGATTTACCATCTCATTTGGAATATGCTTACTTAGAAGAAAACGACAAGTTACCAGTGATTATTGCAAAAGGTTTAAAAGATGTTGAAAAAGAAGCCCTCTTAAAGGTGCTTAAATCACATAAACAGGCCATTGCATGGAAAATCACCGACATCAAGGGTATCGACCCTCGTTTTTGTACACACAAAATCTTGATGGAGGACGATTACAAACCCACGGTTCAAAGTCAAAGACGGGTTAACCCAAAAATTCATGAGGTAATCAAAAAGGAGGTCCTAAAACTTCTTGATGCCAGAATGATTTACCCGATCTCCGACAGCCCATGGGTTAGTCCAGTGCATTGTGTTCCCAAGAAAGGTGGTATAACCGTTGTTGCTAATGAAGAGAATGAATTAATTCTGACACGTTTAGTTACCGGGTGGAGAGTTTGTATCGACTATAGAAAATTAAATGAAGCGACTCGAAAAGATCATTTTCCATTGCCGTTTATGGATCAAATGTTAGAAAGATTAGCCGGAAATGAGTTTTATTGTTTTCTAGATGGATTTTTGGGGTATTTTCAAATACCGATAGATCCCCAAGACCAAGAGAAAACTACTTTCACATGCCCGTATGGAACTTTCGCGTACCGTCGCATGCCTTTTGGCTTGTGTAATGCTCCCGGTACTTTCCAACGGTGTATGATGGCCATATTCCATGATATGATCGAAAAGACTATGGAAGTGTTTATGGATGATTTCTTGGTTTTTGGGGATAGTTTTGATTCGTGCCTCTCCCTTTAGTAAAAGCATGCTAAAAAGGTGTAGAAGACAAGAATTCTTGTTTCTAATTGGGAAGAAAGTGCCACTTTATGTGTAGAGAAGGAATTGTGTTAGGTCATAAAATTTCGAAGTCAAGAATTGAGGTCGATCGTGCTAAAGTCAATGTTATCGCTAAGCTCCCTCACCCGACTACCGTAAAAGGTGTTAGGAGTTTCCTAGGTCATGCGGGTTTTTACGCGGTTTATCAAGACTTTCCAAAATCTGACTAGACCTATGACTCATCTTCTTGAGAAGGAAACACCGTTTGTGTTTTCTAAAGATTGTATTGATGCATTCGAGACTCTTAAAAAGAAGCTTACCGAAGCTCCGATCTTACTTGTCCCATATTGGAACCTACCTTTCGAACTTATGTGTGATGCAAGTGATTTCTCGATTGGGTCGGTTTAATGACAACGAAAGATGAAGCACTTTCAGCCTATACATTATGCTAGTAAGACGATGACCGAAGCTCAAATTCATTACACTATGACGGAGAAGGAAATGCTTGCCGTAGTGTATGCTTTTGAAAAGTTTCGACCATATCTTGTCTTATCTAAAAGCATAATGTATACGGATCACTCGGCTTTAAAGTACCTTATGAATAAACAAGATGCCAAGCCGAGGTTGCTCCGGTGGGTTCTCCTCCTACAAGAATTTGATATCATCATCCGTGATAAAAAAGGATGTGAGAACCTCGCGGCCGATCATTTATCTAGACTTGAGAATCCTCATAAGGATGTGTTAGAAAACAAAGACATAAATGAAAATTTTCCTTTAAAGACTCTTGGTGTAATATCTAGTGGAAGTACCTCATGGTTTGCGGACTATGCAAATTTCCATGCGGGGAATTTTATCATCAAAGGAATGATGACTCAACAAAAGAAGAAGTTTTTCAAGGACGTTAAACATTATTTCTGGGATGATCCCTATCTTTTTCGTATTTGTGCGGATCAAATCATTCGAAGGTATGTACATGGGCAAGAAGCTAATTATATCCTCAAAGCTTGTCATGAAGGACCCACCGGGGGCCATCATAGTGCCAATCTCACCGCTCGAAAAGTATTTGATGCCGGTTTCTTTTGGCCAACCATATATCGAGATGCCCATACTATGATCAAATCTTGTGATACGTGTCAAAGACAAGGCAAAATTTCACAACGAGATGAGATGCCTCAAAACGCTATTCAAGTTTGTGAAATCTTCGATGTATGAGGTATCGATTTTATAGGACCATTTCCGTCTTCACATGGGAATAAATACATCCTCGTTGCCGTTGATTATCTTTCGAAGTGGGTGGAAGCGAAGGCGCTCCCCACAAATGATGCTCGAGTTGTAGTTAAGTTTTTGAAATCTCTTTTCGCCCGATTTGGAACACCTAGAGCTATTATAAGCGATCGTGGGACCTATTTTTGTAATGATCAATTTGCTAAAGTAATGTCTAAGTATGGGGTCACTCATCGTCTTGCTACCGCTTATCACCCTCAAACGAGCGGTCAAGTGGAGGTGTCCAATCGTGGCTTGAAACGTATTCTTGAAAGGACGGTTGGAGAAAACCGTGCCTCGTGGTCCGACAAACTAGATGACGCTTTATGGGCATTTCGTACCGCTTTTAAGACACCAATTGGTTGTACGCCTTACAAACTAGTGTACGGAAAGTCTTGCCATTTACCTATCGAGTTAGAGCATAAAGCATATTGGGCTTTGAAACATGCTAATTTTGATCTTCAAACCGCGGGTGATCACCAGAAGCTTCAACTTAATGAACTTAATGAGCTTCGTGATCAAGCTTACGAGAATTCTTTGATATATAAAGAGAGGACGAAGAAGCTTCACGACTCTAAGATCAAAAACCGCATTTTCAATGTTGGTGATCGAGTTTTACTCTTCAACTCTCGTCTAAAGATATTCTCGGGAAAGCTTAACGATTCTCCCCACAAAAGTCTTTGCTACTTTTCAAAGATTTAGTTTGGGGAAGTTTTGAGGTATTTGGTTTTAGAGCATATAACATTGTGTGAGGACACGACAATCTTTAGTTTGGGGATTTTTTAATATGTGAGAAATACATATCCTTTTTATACCAAAAATGGCCCTAAAATGAACAAATTGTGCAAATTATGCTTGTATATTGCTTGTTTTGTCATTTGTGATGTGTAGGTACGGATATTGCAAAAAAATCACAGGAAAGGGTCAAAACAACACGAGACGGATAAAGTGTACAAGAGCCGGGAGTTTCTAGCAAAGGTCAACAAAGTCAACCTTGGTCAACCCTTGGTCAACCCACAAAAGACAAAACCCTAAAAATCCCAAATGAGCCCTTGTTGTTAAATCCATTTGCACAAAAAGTCCAAAAACAATAACACCGTTAGTCCTTTATCACTTAATGACTAACGGTCGTTATATTTCTTACTATAAACCTTTTTTGCCCAATCTCATTTTCCCGAGCCCAAATAACATCACCGGTCTAATTCTTTTTTATAAATCCTGAGCCCAGGTCAAAACCCTTTTTTACTCTGGGTCAAACACAATTCTATAAAAGGAAAAGGGCGCGAAAATTAGGTTTTCTACTGTTCATCATCGTGCCCGAGTTTTACCCTGCATAAATCAAAGAGGTAAATCCCTTCTACCCCTCAACCCACAAATGCCTTGAAGATTCCAAGTACTAAGTGCCAACTCAGCATCAAAAACGTCATCAAGGGTCCTGATTGGCTACAACTGACAAGAGAATGACACGCGGGATTTATACAAACACACCAAAGATGGGAAATTTGCACTAAACTCAGTGTTAAAGAAGCACAAGAGCTCCCAACTTATGGGATTGCCAGCTTGGCAATCCGTGTGCTCACAATCTCATCCAAGGGTTAAGATTGATCATCCAATGATTAGAAGATTTGAAGGGACAAGATCAAAAGCAAAGGGAGCGTATGAACAGACCTAGAAGCTTCTCTCTCCTCCTATAAATTGAAGGCCTCTCTCACTCACAAGAGATATCTAGAGTAGCTTAGTGTAGAATTTAATTTAGCTTTTAAATGTAATTTTCTCTTTAAAGTCATTTAGCTTATTATGTTTTCTAAATCAATGTAATTCTCTTTTCAATTAGCTTGTAATCCGTTTGTTTAATCAATAAAATCTTAATTTCATAGTGCTTAATTGTCATTTCAAGTTTTCTCTTATAAATAATATTGTTAAATAAGCTTTCTAAATGTTCATATAAGCTCTTAATAAGCTGTCATTTCAACTCATAATCTAAGCTACACTCTCATTTAAGCTCTTAAAGCTTAAATGAGCTTATCTTATTCAAATCCACAATCAAAATACCTCAGCTTATTCTTGGAAGGGAAACCAGACATGGATGGGTTTCCAGGACCTCACTAGCTTATCTAAGATAATCTAGAGCTTGTTGATTAGCTCATAAGAGCATTTGATTAGCCTTGTTTAGAGCAAAGGCTATTGTAAGTCTTCATTTTTATTTTCTAGCTTTAAATCTGCGCAAGTTTTGGAATGTGCCGAAACGAAAGTCCGCTACATGGGATATCTCGCCATCAACCAGTTATTACTCAGTGGAACATGAAACAATAGAATTTTTGCAAAAACGCTGACCACGTTGAAATTCAAAATAGTACATTCACCTAAGATATAATTATTATCGGGGAGTGAAAAGTATCACGCAAGTTTGCAAATATAGTATTTTTTTGTATCGGTCAATATTAAACTGATATTACGGTGATTTCGTTTAAATAATAAAAGCCTTGTTTTGGAGCAAGTGAAAAGTAGGGACGATGAATTTATCCTTTATGGGATATTCTACGAGATGAAATGCATCTGTTTTATGATCCTAACGGTTTATGGAAATAACACAGTTGGAAAATACTAGTTAGTTTTTCCATAATATATATATATAATATTAAATATATATATATATATATGTATAATATATATATGTATAGTATATACAACATAAAAATGAAAAAAGCTTTCAAAATGGGAAATAGGGTTTATAAAACTTGTGATTTCCTTAACGTCTCCCCACACGAAACTTTGTGCTTACATTTCAAAAAAGATAGTTTTAGGGAAGATTTAAGGTAATATTGGTTTTAGGGCATATTAACAAAGCGTGAGGACACGCCAATCATTAGTTTGGTGAATATTTTGATATGTTAGAAAACAACAAATACCTATTTTTATACCAAAAATGGCCTTTAAATGATCAAAATGTGCAAAAATATGCTTGTATTTGTGTATTTTGTTGTTTGTGAATGTGTAGGTACGGATATTGCAAAAATCACAAGAAAACGGTCAAAACTGGACAAACACGAACACGGGAACGGATAGAGTGCACAAGAGCCGAAAGTTTCTAGCAAAAGGTCAACTAAGTCAACCTTGGTCAACTCTTGGTCAACCACAAAACGACAAAACCCTTAAATCCCCAAATGAGCCTTAATGTTAAAACAAATTCACAAAAAGTCCCAAAAACCCTAACACCGTTAGTCCTTTGTTAATAAAGAACTAACGGTTGTTAACTCTTTTATAATTAAATCCCTTAAAACCCTTTACCCGAACCCATATAAACCTGTGGCCCAATTTCCCTTTTACCCGAGCGCAGGTCAACACCTCTTTACCCCCTGGTCAAACAATGTTATAAAAAGAAAAAAATAGGGCGCAAGAAAATTCATTGTTACTATTCATCCCTGATAAGTGTAAAATACACATATCCGTTAACACCAAAAATGACCCTAAATGACCCAAAACAGACTAAAAATGGCAAAGATATGCTTGTTTTTGTGTTTTGTGTGTGCAGGTACGGATATATCAAAGATCACAAGAAAACCGTCAAAAACGGGTAAACACGGACACGAGAAACGGAAGAGCACAAAAGAAGCCAAAGATTCAAAGCCAAAGCCAGAAAAAGTCAAGTCTCAGTCAAAGATAGTCAAATCCTGGTCAACAAAAGTCAACCAATAAAAGACAAAATCCAAAATGTTCCAAATCAATCCCTCAAGTTTCCAAAAGTTACACAAAAGGTCCCTTAAACCTTAAATGGGCCTTAAACCCTTAAATACTCTACCCGGATCCAAAAGCCTATTACCCTTAGCCCATTTACCTTTTTTATATAACCACAAGGACCAATGTTGCTATTTTCCAAAGTCCTTTTACCTTTCACTTTTATAAACAACCACAGGGACTAAATTTGCCATTAGCCTAAAACTTACACCCGTTTTACCCAATTTCAGTTAAAAAGAAGAAAAAGGGCGCCAATACTATTCATTCATCGTCCTAAGTTACCCACAGGTTAAAACAAAGGGCTTTTCAAAATTGAGGGTCAAGGACGACAATTCAAGTGAGGTACAATAAGATGACAGGGATAGTTATGTAATCTCAAGGGTTTTAATTGGTTCACTCAAGCAAAGAAGCCACATCGAAGAGGGGAAAGCACAAGAGATTATGATTTTTATGCTATAACCACTCAGAGATGTAACACAAAGTGTCACATCATGGATTGCCACGCTGGCAATCCGTGTGAGTTACCTAGTGATCTAACGGCTAATAATGATTTGCCAATCATTAAAGAATTGAACGGGCAAGATCAAAAGGAGTGTGGGAAGCAAGTTAGAGCCTAAAAGCTTCAGAGAAGGCCTATAAATAGAGCACACACCTTCACACACAAGGGGGAGTTTTGAGTAGTAACTTAGTAGATTTTATCTTAAATTAACTTATTGTACTTTCCTTTAAAATTCAGTTGTAATTTTCTTTTGATAATGTAATCAAGTTTTACTTTAATGAAATCTAGTTTTGCTCTTAAATAATCTGTCATAAGCACTTTTATTTTTTCACTCATAAGTTTTCAATTCTTCTTAAATGTTAAGCTATTGTTCTAATAAGCTCATATAAGCTCTTACTAGTCTATAAGCTAGTAATTGAGCTAAATCAGACCTTAATCATACTTTAACTCTTAAAAACAGCTTAAAACCTTATTACCTTGACTTGTGGACTATTTGAGCTAATGGAAGGGGATCCAAAGATGGAAGGGATCCCATGGACTCTACTGGCTTATCCTAGGATAAGCCAGAGCTGTTGATAAGCTTATTTGAGCAATTAGCTTTTATTTAGCTAAAGCTTCAAGTAAGTTTTCCTTTTACTTCCTTATCCTTTAATTTTAGCTTAAATATTACTTATTAGTATAGATCTGTTTATTTGCTTAATGAGTTTGCTTATTAGTGCTTATTTGCTTTATTTTATCTTAGTTAATCTTTGGGTTTATTCATCTGCATTTAGTTAATATAATAGATTATAGTTTTTCAAATTCTGTCATAAAATCATATAAAAAGCCAAAAAAAGTAAGTTTATAGCTTAGTAATCGTATATTACTTAAATTATTATGTTCGTGCTTGTTAAGCCTATCATAACTAGATAGTAATCAGGTACAAAGTTTAATAAGCTAGTATTCATTCATAACTCCAATCAATCCAAATTCTGTCATACAGTTAAAGGAGATGTTTGGATTAGTCTATTATGAACTTCGGCATAGGTCCAAAGAATTTTGGAAACTTTTACTTTGAGACAGTTATAGTTTATATTTGATCAAATTTTAGAAATGTTTAAAGGTTAGTTTGAGTTTTTAAGCATTTTGAGGCTTATTCTTTTAGTCTCAGCATCAGGGGAATTTTCCTAGAGATTTCACTTGTGAAAATTTTGATCTAAACCCTCTAAGGCTTAGATCTTGTTGTCTTTAAAGTGAATACACTTTCTAGTGATTGTAAAAGGGTCAGAGGAATCCTACATTGTACCTGCATTTAGGCTTTTGAACTCTTGCCAAGTGCATCAGTACTAACAGTAGTTAGTACTGCTATCACTTTTAGGTTTAATTTTAGCTAGAAAACTTAGGTTTAGGTTTTAAAATTCAATTTGCTCTTAGTATAGATATAGCTTTAGATAGATTAAGCTTTAGTTTCCATTTTATAGCTCATTTCCTTAGGTACATTTAGCTTAAAAAGTCATTAATTAGTCAAAAAAGCCAAAAACAGTAGTAAATTAGATTAGCTTTTAATTTTATAAATTTAGCTTATGATATTTGTTTTTATTACTTGAATTCAAAGTTTAATAGTAGTTAGATAATATTCCATAAGCTTAGTTTAAGTTTTGGCTTATTAAGCATTTGAGTTTTTCTTAATTTGGAGCTTTTTGAGTTTGTTCTTGATTTAGCTGTTTTGATCCTCAATGTTAGTTAGTGTTAAGTGTTTTCAGTTAAGCTGAGCTTGTTTGAACTAACTTAAGCCATATAAGCTCCTAGAACAACTTGTGGTGTTTTAATTTGAGCTTAAACTAAAGACAGTGTGCAAAGGGATTATAGTGAAAGTAAAAGCAATTTTTTAGCCCAAAAGCTTACTTTCTGAAGCAGCCATTCATAAGCTCTTTTTGATCTATCGTTGAGTTATTAGCTTAAAATACTTTATTAAAAGTTCTAGAAATGTTTGGCTTAATAAGTTTTCAGTTGTTGTTTTTTCAAAAAATTTCAAAATAAAAAAAAAGAGCAAAAAGGGGGTGTGCCAAGCTTTGAACCCATGACCTCTAGCATAGATACCAAGTGTGTTAACCATTGTGCTTCATTAGCTCATCCAACCATACTCTTCACCATTTAATCATAATACCCTGTTTTTTTCTTCTCCTTTTTCCTATAAGAGCGTAGCATAGAGCTATTATAGAGCTTATAAAGTTTAAGCTGTTAGGTGAGGTTAGTATTTTCTAGTATTATTAATGCTTAATAGACTTTTCCTGATTTTTTGAGAATTTTTCCATTATTAGTTTATTTTCTAGGATTTTTCGTAGGTTTAAGAATTAAAAAATCAATAAAAAATAGAAAAAAGTTTTATAAAAATTCAAAAAAATAGTTTTTAGTTTTATAAAAAGTAATTGTAGGTTTACATTCAGTAAAATCATTTTTACACCTTTTAGATTTTAATTTTAAGTTTTGAGCTTTTAATTTTAAGTTTAAAAATAGGATTTTAATTTTAAAAATAGTTAAAAATAGTTTTATGAGTTTTTATGTTATTTTAGACTTTTCTAAGTTTAAAAATCATTTTTCTAAATTTTTAGAACTTAATTTGCTATTTTTTAAGATTTAATTAGATTAAAATAGTTTTTAATTCATAATAAATTCAAAAATATTAAAAAAAATGTTTTTCTTTTTCTTAAAATTTTATTTTGTCCTATTTTAGGTTTAGAAATTTAGTTTACATTTTTAAGAGTTAATTTTAATGTATTTGCTTATTTGTCGCTTTTAGTTGCTCCCGTTAATTTGTTTAAGTGTTTAATAGCTTTTAATTGTTCATTTTAATTGTTGCTTTTTTAAATAGTTTTTTTATAGAAACTCACAATATTTCTCTCATCATTCAATCTCAATCCAAGCTAAAGCTAGGTTTTGAATTTCACAATCCGTTGGAGAAACGACCCTGGTGATCATACTTCCCGGTTAAATATACGTATTATATATTATATATATATATCTTTTAAGAGTGAATTTTCCTTAGGGAATTTTCTTAATTGCTCTTGTGGTATTATATCGTATATTTTAATTGTGTTACATCAATTTTTGACGCCGTTGCCGGAGACTTGTGTTAAAGATTCTGTCGTTTTACGTTTGTTGATTTGGTTTGAAGAACCTTTCGTCCTCGAAAGTTTCATTTTTGTTAAATATTTCAAAAATCCAAAAAAATTAAAAAAATATATGTAAAAAGTAAAAAATATTTTCTTTTTCTTTTTAGTATTATTATCATAAAAAAAATATTAAAAAGAAATAAAAGTCACCAATTGGTAAAAATACCAAAATATAACATTCTCAACGGAGGTGTTATCATTTCAATTTCCGGTGAACTTGTTGGTTCCCAAATCGAACTAAAGATTTAACACTTGCCATTTGTGTCTCTACGAAGTACGGCTCACCTTGAAAAGCAATTTTTAAGAGCTACCGTGAAGTAGTTGATTATTTGGTTTAAGTTTCTTCCGTGTAATCGTTAAAATTCGTTGTTAATTAATATTCAAAAAAAAAATTAGTGTAATTTTTGTTTGCTTTTCAAATTTCTTAATTTTTAGTGCATGCGCACTCGATCTCAAGCTCGTAATCGAAATCGTCGACAACAACAATTAACAACGGTTATTGTTGAGGAACCCGAGATTCCAATGGCCGACAATCGTACCATGGCTCAGATGTTACAAGCTCCCATCGAGGGATACGAAGATGCAATAGTTGTTCCACCGATTAATGCTAACAATTTCGAGCTTAAAAAACCTTTAATCAATCTTGTACAAAGTAATAAGTTTACGGGTAGACAAGACCCTCATAATCACCTTCGATTTTTCAACAAAGTCACTTCAACGTTTAGACACCCCGAAGTTCCGAACACTTCGATAAAGCTTTTGCTTTTTCCTTTTTCTCTAGACGGTGAAGCCCGAGATTGGTTAGACAAGGAACCTCCTAGATCAATTCTCACATGGGACGACCTTGTTTCAAAATTCATAAATCAATTCTTCCCACCTTCAAAAACCACTTACTATCGGAATGAGATCATTACTTTTTTCCAAAAACCAAACGAAACCTTCAATGAAGCATGGGAACGTTTTAAAGGACTCCTTCATCAATGTCCTCACCATGGCTTCTCAGAACTACACCAACTCGATACTTTTTACAATTCTTTGAATTCAAACGATCAAGATGCCTTAGATTCTGCCGCGGGTGGAAATTTCTTAGACAAGATGCCTCAAGAAGGATTAGTGATTATTGAAAGCAAGTC
>BQNB010162515.1:0-14551 GCA_026074375.1 Tanacetum coccineum | reverse complement strand
GTCTGCTAGCTTCTACCTATCTAATAAAGGATGAAAAAAAAGAAAATAGAAAATAAAATTGAAAATGACAATCAAAATGATTGAAAAGATAAGAAGAATTCCCATCTGCTGCCTCCTTTTACTTTATAATCATGCGTACACAATACGCCATAATCCACCTGGGCCTAATTTGTGTTTTATTGTTAAGCTAAATGCTTCACACTTCAATTCTTAGACCATTTCCCTCACTCAGTTAGGCTTGAGCCCATTTGTCTTGGCTGGGTTTTTGTAATTGTTCTAAATTTGAGTCTTTAATAAATATGGGTCGGTCCGACCCATATAAATGGTATCGGATAGGCCCAATAAGAAATGAAAGCACCGTTGAACTTGTATTTTCATGCTCTTTTCAATGGCATGCTCGGGGACTTTTCACGACTTTGTCTTGATTTTAAATAATAGGCACTCTTGATCGCGACGAACCCATAATTACCCGTTTTTGCTCCGTTTTCTATCATTTTTACCTGCAAGACGTAAAAATATCAAACAAACATATTTGCAAGATAATTATCCATATTTTAGCATTTTTAGTCCAATTAATAGTGTTTTACGGGGTATAAACGATGTGTGTTTTAACACACATCAGATTCCCCCACACTAAGCCATTGCTGGTCCCATACGCAATGTTAATAAAACAAACTTGGAAATAAATAATTTTATCCCCTTTTAACTTATGACCCCTCACAATCAAACAAGAACAGAAAAGGTCCATTAAAAGGTTCAAAAATCATTTAACTCACAAGCACCCCCATTTTAACCATTTATTAAATAACAAAAACTAAGATAAAAAATTTTATAAAATTTATTTAAAACGTATTAAGAATAGAAGTTCATCATCCTTGATTTTTTGCAATCCCCAAACTAAGCTTAAAACGAAATCACAGTCAAATATAAGATTAGATGCTAACACTACTCATAAATGCTAATTGTGTAAACGCAGCTACTTTTCGCTCCTTTATTCCTAGGTTCCTATAAGGATTTTATTATTATTATTGGCGACAAATAAATTATGTCCTTATTCATATAAAGTTAACACGGTTTAGACCATAATTAGTTTGGAATCCTTTCCTAAAGAGACGATATGGTGAGAATAAGGTCCACATTAAGGTTCTAATTTCGCGATTTAGGAGTTATCTTTTTATTTCATCCGAAACAACTCAACTACGAGTCCAAAGACGGAGGCTTTATTTAGATAACCCCGGAGTCGAAATTTGGATTTATTATTAATATTATTATTATTGCAACATTATTATCCCTTAGTCCTTTAAACAACTGACACATTGGGCGTCCTAACCGACAAGAGCCAGTAGTCTCATTTCGACCTTGGTAATTTCCTTGACCGTTTTGAAGGCTGCAACATCGGTTGTAAGCCGGCAAGATGCAGCAAACTTTTATCAGTCTCGGATTATTACTATGTGCCTTATTTTGAAGACTGCCACATCAGTTGTGAGCCGGCAAGAGACAGTAAACTTTTATCAACCCACAGTTTTGATTATTATTATTATTACCTCCACCCTTTAAACGACTACCACATCGGTTGTGAGCCGGTAAGAGGTAGTGGTCTTATTTCGGCTTCGGTTTATTACATAACTATTATTATAGCCAAATTTTAAGTCATGTGGTCTTTTAACAACTGCCACATCGGTATGCGAGCCGACCATGATCCAGTAGTCTATTTCCCTACAACACAGACAAAACCTCGACGTGTACCTTAATTTCACCAGAAAGAATCTATACGAAGGGATCTAAACTAAGAATCGCAAAAACCAAAGCAACTTTATTTATTCAACAATTATGTGACGTTTATTAAGCTGTTGGGAGCAAAAAGCCACAATTAACCTCTATGAGCTCTAAAGATATCCAACTAATCCACACTTAGCATCAAACATATATTTAACTATATCATATTTCGTTCTTTGCAAAATTTTAAAGTTAAGCAAATGTTTAGTCTAAAAAGCCAAGGGGAAAGCTAGAGTTTAAAACTCGATCAAGTCAAAAGATACCAAGTTCTACGGGCCTACTTATTACTAACTTTTTTATATTTTCATCATTTTTTTCATTTTTTTTAATAAGGACAATAAAAATTTTAAAATTTTTGGCTAAAACGGGGTTACAAGGGACACAACAGGCACAGGCAAGATCATATTTCTACAGAAATCCCCCCTACACTTAGAACCGAACATTAGCCTCAATGTTCAAAAAATGTAGGGTGCCACCACCACACTTAAGGACAAAAAAACCAGATGCTAGTAATTCCAAGTGTGAAAGAGAAACACAATATATATACATGATCATGATTAAGGATTCCAAAATAAGCAAAAGATTTATGACCGGGAGATTAGATGATTGAAAACAAGCACGGGTCTTCATAATCTTAAGGAATCCTACAAAAATGGAACCACACACCATAGAAAGAAGCACGCCCTCACACTTGGGCTATAAAATCACACACTTACTTATTATTAAGAAAATAGAAAGAAGAAAAGACACTGGTTGCCTCCCGAGAAGCGTTTGTTTTTGTGCGAGTCTCTACCTTGACTCTCCCCGAAATTCTTTGTCCTTGGGGTGAAAACGGACCGAAGATTCGATCATCAATGAAATTTCTCTTAAGATATGACATTTATTTATCAAGAAATTATCACTCAGAAGATGAGGAGATTTTCTCGTGAAAGAGAAAATTCCATTATTTAGGAGGATCCCGGGATTGAAAACTACATTTTGGTCACCTAACTTTAATGAATCAGAGGAGAGGGATCCAAAATTATCCTTAGGAGAAAGTAGGTCAAAATAAAATGATAAGCGAGAAGAATTAACCATGCCATGACGAATTTGGTGAAGAATTATGTCATGCATGGACTTATCAGAGGTTAATTCTTCAAACAAAGGTGGGATTCGAACGATACTGTGTACCTCATCCATTATGGTCTCTGTTTTGAGATCATCATAATGCTCGTTCTGAATATTAAAAATTAGATTATCATAATTCAAAGTGTATTCAGAATCGAGCTCAGATGGATTAGTGTATGATGTATCATACAAATCAAAGAAAGAGTCAAGAAAATCCAGGGGTGTCACGGAAACCCTTGGGATTCGAACGAAGTCATCACTATCCTTTAAAAGATTTAATTTGATTTTCTCTTCCTTTATTAAAAAGGTATCGGGTGGTTCCCATTTAAGAGTATAGATCTCTGACTTATCAGCGTCTGAAGGTTCATCCTTTCATAAATTTTCAAGAAAAAGGATATCTCCCTCAGAATTATAAATTTCATCATCAATTTCAAGAGGTTTTTCGATTAAATATTTAGTCGTGCTAGGTTCATCATCTTTAAGCTCTTTAGGACGGAGATCACTCAGAATTTCATCGTTTAATAATTCTTCTAGAAAAAGAATATCTCCCTCTGAGTCATAGATGCCATTATCAATACCCGGTGGTATCGAATCATCTAGAGAAAGAAATGCGTCGGTCTCTTCCAAAAGTAAGTCAATATCCTCGAAGGGAGTAAGAGAAGGGAAGAGAGACTCAATGACAGGGTCAGGAGAAAGAGTGGGATTGCCACTATAAGAGTTGTTTTCAATATGAAGTTTATCGCATAAAGAATCAACAATATCAATTCTGTATCGAAATGGTTGGCACGTCCCGTAGGATTCTCTAAAGCTTGAATTTTTTCTTTTTGAAGCCGACATGGATATGGAATAAGGATTAGGCTTCGGGTCTTCCTTAGGTTTTGGTGCGGACAATGGTAGAGTTTCTGAAGGTGGGACAAGTGGTGTGCTCTGAGAGCTAGAAATTTCCACCACTTTTGTTATGGTCTCCGGTTCTTGTTCATTTTCTTGATAAACGAGAGAATAAGGAATAAAAGATCCATCCAATGTCAAACCATCCATACTAGTAATCACATGAAGCTCTGCACGTGGGTCTGTGTTGCTCGGCAGCACGCATGATTGCCTCTCTTGAAAAATTTCTTCCATTTGACCTATTCGATTTTGCATTAACTGATTCGAGGTTTCCTGATTATGGTCATAATTTTCTCGCATGCTAGCAAAATGATACTCAAGATGGGTATATTTAGCATAATTTTCTCGACTTGTTTAGTAAGAATGGTAATGGAATCAATTTGAGTTGAGGTACCACCACTACTCAAAACTTGAGGTGTATTTCTACAAGTTCGAACTCTGGCTTTATTCTCGATAGTGGTTAAGGAATCTTGAGTATTTCTTGTCATTAGATTTCCACCCGCTGCCGTATTGAGAGAATCTTGATCAGATTGACACAACCCGTTATAGAAAAAATCAATTTGGTGAAGGAGAGAGAATCCGTGATGAGGACATTTCCTTAATAAATCTTTGAATCTTTCCCAAGTTTTGGTAAATGTCTCACCGAAAACTTGTTGAAAGTTTGTGATTTCTTTTCTGATCTGTCTTGTTTTAGAATGAGGGAAAAATCGATTCAAGAACTTTGATACTAAATCATCCCAAGATGTGATGGAATTAGGAGATTCGTTCTCAAGCCATGTCTCGGCTACTCCTTTAAGAGAAAACGGGAATAAGATCAACTTCACCACATCATCAGGCACTTGGTTTAGTCTTAGAGTTCGGGTTATTTGGTAAAATCTTCTGATGTGTTAATGAAAATCATCATTTTCAAGACCAACAAAAGAATTGTTACTTACAAAATCAAGTAACTCGGGATTTAATTCAAATTGATCTGCTAGAACGGCTGGAACAACGATAGCATCTTCAATACCTAAAATAGGTATTCGGAGTACCTCTTCCATCGGTCTCAAATGATCGGCCATTTGGACGTCTTCAGCGTTCTCGTCCTCTCCTTGTATAGAATCGTGAAAAGATTATCGGACTCGAATTCTGCTACTTAACGAAATTGTAAACTTTTCTCGGGATTGGAAAAATGTAACTCGATTTGGTTCGAAGAAGATTGCACGCTCATGTACCAAAAGTAAAACGGAGAAATTTGGATTTTCATAAGTTTTAGAAACTCTTTGTAAATCCTTATAATTCTTATTTTTATATTTATTTATAAAAGAAAAGGAAAAAATAAAATAGAGATGGGATATATATATATATATATATATATTTCTAAATGTTTGTAAAAAATAGAATTAAATAAAATTATTTTTCGTATTTTTAAAATTTTTTATAAAAGAAAATAAAATAGAAATAGAAAATATTTTTGAATTTTTATTTATATAAGAACGAAATTAAACTTTCAAAAGAGAAAGGATCTTCAAGGCATTCACCGCGAAACAAAACGTGATGATTGTAACAAAATTCTCCGGCAGCGGCGCCAAAAACTGGTTCGCACGAAACGTGCTCGTCGAGTAATAGTATAGTATAGTAATTCCCGTAGGATGTGAAAATTGCTTGAGGACAAAGAATAATCAATCTTCCGGAGTTGAAGTCCCAACGAGGTTTGAATTGAAAATTCACGATTATGTTTTTGAAGTATAATGCTTGATTATCTTTTAACGTTTTTGGTTTAAAAAAAACTACTTTTTAATACTAAGAAAATTATACTAAACAATTAAGCTACGAGATTATGCTAAAATGATCTAAAAGATTATTAAGATGCAAATGCTTGTTAAGTGATGTGTAAAGTGCATTAAGTGTAAATTAAGGTTTATTAACGAATTAACATCCTTAGAAAAGATAGTTATCTAACAACGTTGGCATATTTTTACAAAAACCTTTTAAAAAGATATTAATTACTAGATGAGTAGTTTAACTATTTTTCCGAATTTTGCCCTTTAAAACATTTAAACCACAAATCTAAATAATCCAAAATTATTAATCAATTAAACATTTTTTAAATCCACACTTAATTCTCAATTCACAATATCACTTAACCAGCACTAATTAAACTACTCACTACGCATAATAACTAGGCTAACAATAATAAGCATACCAATAATGACAATCTCTAAACTAAACATGGCGATAAACATAAAGAAATAATATAGATAAAGAAAAGAGATTAAAGGTTACCAAGTTTGGATTAACGAGCGAGATGATACAATAAGTTTCAACAATACTGTCACACCCCGACAATGGCGAAAACTCAGAAATGCAACATAATGATCAATCATAACACAAGATAAAAAATATAGAAAACTACATTGCATAAAATCCAAGTGCTATGAAGATCATTAACCTTGAACAAACTTAAGTGATGTCCCAAATCGCAACTATAATCCACAATCTCTTACAATTTTTCATACGCCCTTGCAGGGGACCAAATCCAAACTTATTCCATAATAGCCAAAACTATAATCAAAACAACAAGAAAGCAAGATTTCAAATGAAATTTACACACTGGATACTTCTAAGTCTGCTATCACAATCATCAACTATTCCTCTTTTACTTCACCTGAAAATGATACTCGAAAACGTCAATAATAATGTTGGTGAGCTCGTAGGTTTGACCTTAAACCCAAAAGTTGTGTCGATATTTCAACAATAGACAATAGTGATATATGACAGTGAATATATGCTAACAATCCAAGACATAGCATCCACGCTGGTCAATCTCAATATATCACTTTCGCACCTAAAGGGCCTACCAACTGGAGCACTATATTAGGGGGAACCACACAGAACCTTGCATGCCAAACACAGTACATGCAAGTGCCACACAGAACCTTGTATGCCAAACACAGTACATACAAGTTCCACACAAAACCTTGTATGCCAAACACAATACATACAAGTGTCACACAGAACCTTGCCATGCCAAACACAGTACATGCAAGTAAATCAAAACATAATATTCACATAACATTCATAAGCACATTTCTTGTCCCAAAACAAAAACCACATTTTGCACAGATCAATTCAAAATATTTCAAAACACATTTGAGTATCATTTTCCCCCAACGGAAAAACCAGTAAATAGTGGGGCTACGAGAACTCACCTCAAGCAAGTCTTTAGCTACCCCTCCTCAATCACACAAACAAATGCAACGACGCCCGCACACGACCTAGTCCAATTAATGTCCCATTTTAAATTATCCATTTCTAAAGCAATCTTCACGTTTGATGCATAGAGTTTAGATGCATTGTACAATTATCCAAAACAGTTTTTAGTGGTGTGATGGTTGACCACTTATCTCCATAATCATATCAATCTCATTCCCCGATAATACATATTTATACTATTTGGCGTAAATAGATAAGTAATATAATAAATATTTATAATTATTAATTATAAATATATCTCGACAAGTCCATTCAGTAACCCCAAATACCATGAAATAATTACTAAGCGATTGAAAATGAAACGTTTAATCATATTAGACACATCCGAGAAGTTTCGGGAAAAATTATATTTTTCGTCTTTTAGTGAATTTATTAAATAAATAAAATAACTAATTATTATTTTATTATTAAAAATAAAAAATCATGTTTTTAAAAAAATTTCTAAATATAAACTTTTTACAAAATTTTGACATGACCCGTACGTTTATAAAACGTTTTCCAAGGTTTAAAACCTCATTTTTCCACATTTTTCACAAATTCGACACTTTTCGACCAAATTCTAAAATCTCAATCTTTAACACTTACCAACACTTTTCCTTCAAAATATCATTATATATCACTTCGTAACTACATTTCCACTTTCAAAAGTCCGTCAAAGTTTTTATAACTACTAAATATCGCTTATTGGGCCTTAAGGCCCAACAATGGTCCATTAAGACATTTATAAGTCCAAAATACAATCCAAGTCCAAAACCAAAGTCCATTTATATATATAAGTATATACTTATATGTACAAATAATTCGGACCATAATAAGCCCTCCCATTAAGCCGCGGCTCAAATAGACTTATTGGGCCGTGAGTCCATAAACTCTAAAATACGTATATTAAGCTTGAAAATAAGCTATTAAGCTACGTATCGCTTTTGGTTACTACCATAAGCCTCAAAAATAGTCCACAATTTACACCATAACACAAAAATAATCAAAAACATATCTCCTAAGTTTTCTTTAATGAGCCGTGAGCTATAAGCTCAAATAAGCCAAAAAAAGTGCTTAAAATAAGCTATACAAGCTACTTTTCAAAAATAAGCATTCTAGCGTCATATATTATTCAACCATCACGACCACAATATCAAAACTACAAAAACAACCATTTTCTCTTTTTAAATCACACGAACAACACCATTTTTTATTCATTTTGCTTCCAAAAATCGATTTTCACAACGATCAACTTGTACAACTAACATCTATGCATCAAAACAAACCCAAAAGAACAAACAAAATTTAAATTTGAAAACTTACAAGAAAATCTTCAAATTTGTAGATTTCGACGCGAACCGGACAACCCAAACGTTGTTTAGATGAATAACCAAACACCCTTATTAACCCGGAATAACACGTTCTTGATCAAAGTTGGAAAACTATGGTGGTTTTATGGTGGTTGGGGGCGGATGAACTACACACACACACTAGAGTGTGTGTTTTATTTTTTTGAAAATGAAATAGAATTATGAGAAAACTAGTGAAAAGATAAGATTTAAACAAAGCATATCTAGACAACAAGGCTAAAAATAAGCCTCCTTGTCTCCTCCTTGACCCTGTGACCGGATATGGTATCCCATGGGGTCTGGGGTCTTTCTTTTTGTGTCGAAATCACTTAAAAGCTCATAAAACTCAACCGTAAAATTTATCCCAAAGTTAATTAGCATTTTTATTCACTTTAAAAATACTTTTCCATTAACCTAAAGTATTCACATGACATATTTTTACTTTACATCCTTCAAAACTCAATTTGGACATTAACGGGCGTGTCGGACTCGTTTTTTGGTATTTCTCAAAATTCGAGGATCAAACCACCAAGAATAGACATAACACAATAATACCTTCCAAAAGGGATTATTAACCACAATAAACCACAATTCATCACATGTCTCATAAAATCATCACCGTCAACACGGTACAAAATCCGAATAAACTGACAAAAGTCAAATAGTCAAAAGACTATTAATGAAATATTCAGAGCACAAAAAGGGCAAAGGTTACATTCTACCCCGTTTAAAAGAATTTCGTTCCCGAAATTCAACTACTAACATCACTAAACAAATGCGGATACTTCAATTTCATCCGATCTTCACGTTCCCAAGTAAATTCAGGACCACATTTCGAATTGCACCAAACCTTGACGATGGCAATCCTACTACGCTTCAACTTCTTAAACTCTCTTTCCAAAATTTCCACAGGCTCTTCCATAAAATTCAACTTAGCATCAACTCGAAACTCATCCAACGGCACTTTCTGTGTTGGGTCAGCCAAACATTTCTTATGGTTCGACACGTGAAACGTGTCATGAACACTAGGGGTGAGCAACGGTCCAAAACCGGACCGGACCGGCTAGGACCAGACCGGACCGAGACCGAAATGGTCTAAAAAGCCGGACCGTGGACCGGACCGAAATGGTACGGTCCGGTCCGGGTCGGTCCGGTCCGGTTCGGTCCTCGGTCCGGTCCGGTCCTATAAGGCTTAATCTCGGGTTTTTGGTCGGACCGGACCGAAGACCGAATTGGTCCAAAACCCCGGACCGTGGACCGGACCGCGGTCTGGTCGGTCCGGTTCGGTCTGGTTTTCCGGTCCGGTTCGGTCTGGTTTTCCGGTCTGGTCTAGTCCACCGGTCTATTTGCTCAGCCCTAATGAACACCGTTCAACTCCTTAGGCAAATCTATCCGATAGGCCACATGGCCTACTTTCTCAATAATCTCAAATGGTCTAACAAACCTGAGTGCTAACTTCTCTTTCTTCCTAAAGCGTACCACACCTTTCTAAGGTGACACTTTGAGCAAGACATAGTCACCTACATTAAACTCTAGAGGCTTCCTCCTCTTATCAGCATAACTTTTCTGACAATCACGCGCAGCCTTAAGTCTATCATTAATCTGCGAGATCTTCTTAGTAGTCTCTTGCACTAACTCAGGTCCTATAAACTAACCTTCTCCAACCTCAGCCCACAAAATTAGCGAACGACACTTTCTACCATACAATGCCTCAAACGGAGCACATCTCACACTAGAATGATAACTATTGTTATACGAAAAATCAACCAACGGAAGATGAACATCCCAACTTCCTCCGAAGTCTAGGACACACACTCTAAGCATGTCTTCTAAAGTCTGAATAGTATGTTCACTCTGATTATCGGTTTGAGGATGATAAGCCGTACTTATGTCTAAACGAGTTCCTAATGCCTCTTGCATTGATTGCCAAAACCTTGATGTGAAACAACTATCACGATCCGATATAATCGAGATCGGCACACCATGTCTAGCAACTATCTCATTCAAGTATAATCTAGCCAACCTTTCTATATTATAATCCTCACGCATAGGTAGGAAATGAGCAGACTTAGTCAATCGGTCCAAAATGACCCAAATTGTGTCATGCCCACTACTAGTCCTTGGCAACTTAGTCACAAAATCTATAGTTATCCCTTCTCATTTCCATACGGGAATCTCAGGTTGCTAGAGCAAGCCAGATGGCCTTTGATGCTCAGCCTTAACCTTTAAACAAGTTAAACACTTACTAACATACTCAGCTATATCCTTTTTCATTCTATGCCACCAATACCTATCTCTTAAATCATAATACATCTTATCAGCTCCTAGGTGTACAGAGTACTTCGACTTATGGGCTTCGTCCATTATCAGGGTTCTCACCTCACCCTTCAAAGATACCGATATTCGATCCAGGTAGTACAAAGTCCCATCACTTCTTTGTTCTATCATCTCATTAAACCTTTCTGCAATACTGCAACCTAATCCACAACCTCCTTCTGAGCCGCCAGTATCCTATCCTTGATACTCGACTGAAGGGTCATATTCATATCTTTAACTCTCTTAGGTTTTACTCTTTCCTTCCTACTTAGGGCATCAACACCACATTCGCCTTACCAAGATGATAGCGAATTTCATAGTCATAATCACTAAACAACTCTATCTAGTGACGCTGCCGCATATTTAACTCTTTCAGACTAAAGATATGTTGAAGACTCTTATGATCCGTATAGATGGCACTCTTTGTCCTATACAGATAATGTCTTCAGATCTTAAGTGCAAACACAACCGCACCTAACTCTAAATCATGGGTGGTATAATTTTTCTCATGAATTTTTAACTGCCTAGACGCATAGGCTATCACCTTACCTCTTTGCATCAACACACAGCCTAGTCCTATCCCGAACGCATCACAATATACCACAAAGTTTTCTGATCCATCTGGGAGAGCTAGAATAGGCACATTATACAACTTATCCTTCAAGGTTTGAAATGCCAATTCATGTTCCTCACCCCAATCAAAAGTCTTACTTTTTTGAGTCAAGATAGTAAGAGACTTAGCTATCTTAGAAAAGTTCTCAATAAACCTACGGTAATACCCAGCCAATCTTAAGAACATACAAACCTCAATCGGGGTTCTAGGGGCTTTCCAATTCTTAACAGCTTTAATCTTACTATGGTCCACATGAATTCCATTACCATTTATGACATGCCCAAGAAACTGTACTTCTCTCAGTCAGAATTCACACTTAGAAAACTTAGCATACAATTTCTCCTTTTTGAGCAGTTCCAAGATTAACCTTAAGTGTTCTACATGCTCCTCTTGAGTCTTAGAGTAGATTAAGATATCATTTATAAATACTATTACAAAATTATCAAGATATGGCCTACAAACTCTATTCATCAAGTACATAAATATTGCTGGTGCATTAGTTAGACCAAAGGGCATTACAGTGAACTCGAAATGTCTATAGCGAGTTCTAAACTCAGTCTTTGGAATGTCATCCTCATGCACTCTCAGCTGATGGTATCCAGACCTAAGATCTATCTTCGAGAAAAACTGCGACCCTTGCAGCTGATCAAATAGATCATCAATTCTAGGAAGCAGATAACGGTTCTTAACGGTCAACTTGTTCAATTCTCTATAATCAATGCTCATCCTAAAAGAACCATTCTTTTCTTAACGAACAACACCGGTGCTCCCCAAGGCGACGAGCTTGGTCGAATGAAACCTTTGTCTTAGAGTTCCTTGAGTTATCTCGACAACTCCCCCAATTTAGAAGGTGCCAAACAATAAGGAGACTTTGCCACTGGCGTTGCTCCGGGGGTTAACTCAATTCGAAACTTGATTTCCTGAATAGGCAGTAATCCAGATAGATCATCCGGGAATACCTCAGGAAAATATCTAACCACAACAATCTCTTCTTGTTTCTTAACGCCCATCAGAAATCTCACTTTTTCATCAGGTCTCTCTCCTAATACTCTAAGCACGCTGCCATCCGGTAGTGGTATCCTCACTACCTTCTCATGGTAAATTATCTCAGCTTTATTATTAGACAACCAGTCCATACCTATAATCACATCAAAACTCCCATGTCCAAAAGGTATCAAGTCGATGTCAAAGACATGACCCTCGATTTCTAATTTGCAACCCTTAATATCCTTGTCAATCTCTACTAGTTGCCCGCTAGTTATCTCAATCTCATATTTGAAACCTAAGTCACTGGGCTCTAAGCCTAACAGAGGTATAAAATTAGTGGAAACAAAACTATAGTCGACACCAGAGTCGAATAAGGTAGTGGCAAAATGATTGTTTAAAGTAAACGTACCCGTCACAATGTTCGGATCCTGAAGAGCTTCCTCTGCTCCTAACATGAATGCCCTACCCCTAGCCTGGTTCCCTTGGTTTCCACGACCCTGACCCTCGTTATTAGCAGCAACTTGATTTGGGTGATTTTCTTCCGGGCCTCGTGCTCTATTCCACCTAGGGAAAGCTGGCCTGACATGGTCGGTACCACCACACTTTTAACATGCCCTAACAGTTGGGTTTCTAGCATTGACATGATTCACATTCCTTGGCACACTTCTACAATCCTTTGCTAAATGACCCCGGCATTTACAGTTATAGCATGTGCGACAAGGTCCACCGGGTACATGGTAGGAGTTGCAAGTGGTACACTTGGGTACTTGGCCCATATTCTCTCTTCCTACAGGATTTACAGTAGTAGCAAAAGCATTCATAGTTCTAGTCCTCTTATTATCATCCTTTTCACTCCTATCCTTGCTATGTTCCCCTATATTACCTCTCTTCTCAACCTTCCTAATTGATCCATTCCTAACAGCCTCATCAGTTAGTGCACCAGAAATCTGCACCGCCTTTTGTATAGTCTTTGGCTCTGTTGCTGCCACCATCTCACGGATTTGTGAAGCAAGGCCACACACATACCTCTCAATCATCTTACTCTCAAGAGTTACCAAATGTGGAACTAACCTAGCCAACTCATGAAACCTATCAGTATACGCAGCATGGCCAGCCCCGACCATGACGTGATTCCACAACTTAGATTCTAACTTTTGCATCTCATGACTAGGACAAAACTCTTGTATCATCATAAACTTAAAGTCATTCCATGACATACTAATAGCAACTTCCCGGCTTAGCGTGTGGATCTGAGAATTCCACCACGTTAAAGCCTTACCCATAAATGAACCAGCAGTGTATTTTACTTTTTGGTCAACACTACAACCACTCATATCGTGCACAAATTCCATTTTCTCAGTCCAACGAGTAAGAACTACAACACCTCCCTTACCATCATATTCCTTAGGGTTACATGCTAAAAACTCCTTATATGAACAACCTACCCGGTTGCCATTCACTATCACATTCCTAACATTCTCCTGAATGTTCTCATTTATCACATTACCATTCTGATTTCCAACATTCCCTCGATTACTAACCTGAGCCAACATGGCATGTAAGAGGTTCTGCAATTACTGGGCAATGATTGTCGAGAAGTCGGGTGCACCCTTATTGGCTCCCTCTACATTCCCATTAGCTCCGATACCTTGGTCATTTCCTTGACCATTCAACTCATCAACATGCTCATCATTACCTTCCCTAGGTCTTCTACCCCTTCCACCTCTACCAACCTGTTCACCCGTTCCCCCTTCTAGTGATTCGGCAGCAGGCCAGCCAACACTTCGGGTCCTCATCCTTGGTGGCATTATTTATACGAGGGAGAACATTGGCAACGTTAGGTAAGTGGGAAGACTAGCACATATAATAGGATATCCTACTATATAAAACAAGATATGCACACAACACTACCCTACGGTGTCAACATCGATTTATGTGAACAACAATACCAGGTATGAGTGAGTTGTGATACGCTTATAATTACGTTGGCCACCGTACTTATATTCGCATCCTTTCCCATTCATATTCAATACTAAGCCCACTCATTTCAATCACTAACATAACTAAGGCTCCAAACCAAAAACACACAAAGGCACACCAAAAGCGGAACACCGCACACATAGAACCTATACGCAACTAAACGACGAATCTTAGGTTATAGTCTAGGCCAATCTACCTAGTTCTCTATAACCTTGGCTCTGATAACCAATCTGTCACACCCCGACAATGGCGAAAACTCGGGAATGCAACATAATGATCAATCATAAAACAAGGTACAAAA
>BQNB010162514.1:0-14551 GCA_026074375.1 Tanacetum coccineum | reverse complement strand
GCTTTTTCATGCTTATTTATGTTCTTTATGCTTATTTGAATTAGTTTATTTCTTATTTGTCTTGTGGTTATGTTGTTTCTTTAAATATGTCCTTTACTGCCCTTTATATGCTTATTGCTTAATTTGGTGCTTATTCCTATCTTGTGCTGTATTGTGCTAATTATTGCTTTATATTTGTTGCTTATTATCTGTCTTTTAATTTCTTGGTTTAAATCATTGTGAATCAGCTAAAAATTTGGTTTATAAAAACTAAAGGGGTGTTTGGCATAAGGTGCCAAAGTGGGTAATATTGGGTAAAAGACCATTTGGGTCACTTGGCTTTCTTTTACTAGCATATTTAAATTGTTATGAATATGTTTTCAAAAGTTGTTAGGTCTTAAAGTGTGTTTTCAAGCTTTTCTAATTTGATATTTAAAACTGAGTTTTCAAAATCAGTCCATAAGTGCTTATTTGGTTAAGGGTTTTAAAGCTAGTTTTGAAGTCTTGTTTTAGTGTCATTCTTAGTGTCAAAATATATTCGTGTAAGTATCTTTGGGTTTACTTTAGTCTTAGTCAAATCTGTCAAACTTTGATAAGTGTTTTTCAAGTTTAAAATTGCCCCTTTTTCAAATTCAATTCTCAGATAGTTTAATTTGTTTTTAGAACATGAAAATTTTGAGCATAAGCTCCTTTCAGTATGGTCTCAATCTGTTTTAACTTGGATTTGATTCTTCAGCTTATTCACTAGCTTATTTTATAGGCTGCAAGTTGCCATTTGCATTTTCAAAACCCACAATCAGCATATGCTGATTGTGAACTACCATTTTCACAGCCCTTTTTCTATGCTTATCTTAGTTTCAAACTTTAATCTCTTTGCATTTTTAGAAAGCTCATAAGCTGAGCTTTAAGCCCATATAAGCTGTTTGTCTTCAAGGTTCCTTAATTGTGCTTACTTTTAAGCCCATAAGTGCCCATATAGGCTGTTTGCTGCCTGTTTTGCAAATCTAGCTTATTTGCTTTTTTCTGCTTATATGCTTTGTCTTTTTTTTGCTTGTTTTGCTTGAAATTGATTATTAAGATGTAGCTTGCCATCTGTTTTGCTTATTCCCTTTCTTAATGCTTATTTAGTTCAATTAAGCCTAGCAGTCTAAGTTTTGTTTACTTAGCAGTACTAACTTAAAAGTTAGTACTGCTGAATTCATAAGCTCATTTCAGTGCTTAAATGTGTTTCAAAATGATATTTGTTTGTTGATCTTTGTAGCTTATAAGATAAGCTTTAAGGCTGTGTAAGTCTCAAAGCTATAAGGATCCTTGTGAGTGCTTAAAATTAAGCTCAAAAGGTGCCCTATGGGCTGTTTGGCTTAATGTTTTGGCCAATGTGCTCATTTGATCTTTCCGTCTTTTTCAGCCATTTTCATTGCTTATTTTGGTTCCCTCTAGCTTATTTAGGGTAATTTTAAGTTAGACTTAGCTTATTTAGTTTTGGTATAAGCTTATTTGCATTTTAGTGTAAATCTTTTAAGTATCTTAGCCTTTTTAGCATTTCTGTCATTTTTAGCTTAATCTAGCTTTATTTCTTTGCTTATTTTTGTTCAAACGTGCTTATTAGGTATAGCTTAAGTCTTATTTAGCTTATTTGTCTTTTAGATTAGCTTATTTAGTATAAAAAGTTTAAATAGTTTAACATTTAAGTAAAATAACATATTCTATCACCTTTCATTGCTTATTTATGTGCTTATTTTTGGCTTATATAAAAAGTTCCTTTGCAAAAGTTTCTTATTTTGAGCTTATCTTAAAAGTTGTAAAAAAAATTTGCAAAAATAAAAATGCTTGGGAAAGGGGAAGTCAAGGGTGAGCCAGGGCTCGAACCCTTGACCTCTACCCTCTCAACCAAGCATTTAACACACACCACACTACCATCTGCGCCCTTGGGTCTTTTCTGTTAGACCTTGGTGCATTTGGTATATAAGGGTGTTTTCCATTTTTTGCCTTTCAGCTTATTTTTGGTTTATTCCAATAAGCTGGTAATCCCATTTTATTTTTCTTAGATCAAGCATTGTTTTAACTACTTTCCACAATTTTTTTAGATTTTTCCCATTATGTTTAATACTTTTAATCAATTTAGTTTATTAAAACCGTTTTTAATTCATAAAAAATAAAATAAAAGTAAAAAAATTAAAATTATTTTTTTTCAAAATTTTCTTTTATCAATTAGGACCTAGGAAAAATAAATTTGCATCCGTAGGGTTAATATTTTAAAATTTCATTTTTTAAAGAACGGGTTTTGATCCCGTTTATGTTTTTCATGTTTTTAAACTCAAATCACCTCCGTTTTTGGTCTAGTTTTCTTTATTCTTACTTTTTATTCAATTAAGATTAGGAAAAGTTAAAAAAGTCACTTTAGGATTAAATTTTGATAATTTAAGTTTTTAAGTCGCGTTTTTACATTCCCGTTTTAGGTTTTAACTTTAATTTCTTTAATTTTTAGTTTTCTTTTATCTGTTTTTGCATGTTATTAGTAGATTTAGTATCCCAAATCAAACTTTTGATTATTCAAGCATAATTCCCAAACTGACACTCGATTTTCCGTTCACGCCTCGTCGAGGAGAACGACCCGGGTCCGTTTGAGAAACCGATACTACCGGTAATACTATACTATTATCCTATTTATTATATATTTATATATTTATTTATATTTTATATGTATTAAAAGGAATTTGTCAATTTTTGGCGCCAAAAATTGACAAATTCCTTTTAATACATATAAATATAAATAAATATATAAATATATAATAAATAGGATAATATCAATAATAGTAGTATAGTATTACGGGAAGTATCGGTTTCTCACTTCGTTATCCACAAAGTTTAAAACCAGACCCGGGTCATTCTCCCCGACGAGGCGTAAATGGAAAATCAAGTGCCGGTTTGGGAATTATGCTTGAATAATCAAAAGTTTGATTTGGGATTCTAAATCTACTAATAACATGCAAAAACAGATAAAAGGAAACTAAAAACGAAAGAAATTAAAGTTAAAACCTAAAACGGGAACGTAAAAACGCGACTTAAAAACCTAAACTGCCAAAAGTGGGCCCACTCGTACCCACCTAGTAGGCCCGGGTCAGCCCACTATTATTAATAAACCCTTAAACCTATTAAAAGTCCAAAATCCATTTCCTAAATCCAAAACCATATAACCGGCCAAAACTGCCAACCACCTGGCCCAACCCTTATACACATAACACTGTTATCCCAAAACCCTTTATCCCCTTACACCATTAGTCCCTAAAGGACTAACAACGTTAGTCCAAAAGGACTAACGGTGCAAACCCAAACCAAACCTTAGGGACCAATTATGAATAATACAAGGACGTGTATGGCAATATGATAATACACTTTCAGGGGCCATTGTTGCCATTTCCTCTAACCTATCCCCTGCACCCAAAACACTGTATATCTCCTGCCTTTCCCGCCTTATGTCACTGTTCATCCTCAACACATGTTTTGTGTGTTTACACCTGCAACAACAAGACAAAACTTTACCCCACACCTAAAACCCACTCACCCAAGCTTCTAGAAAACCCTTTAACAGCCTGACAAGGGAATGACAGCCTGACAAGTTAAAAGTCTTGTTAAAACCATTTGGATAAATTGAGTAATCTGCACAAGCATTTCTAAGTTATTTTAAATCTATTTTCAAGGTTTTTAAAGTTTTATAGTTTGTTTTCAAGTCTTTTCTAAAAAATCTTTGAATCTATGGTAAATTTTCAAGAGTAGTATGCAAAATTTTTGATTCTAAGTTTTGAGGCTTAAGTTTTATGTTTTTGTGTCTTAAATAAGTCACAATTTGAGTTTATAATATGGTTTTACAAGTTTAAGTCATGTTTCACTTTTTTAAAGTAATGGGTCAAAACAGTTTAATTTTTTTTTCTAAGTATGGGTCAAATTTCATCAGTTTTTAACTTGAATTTTAGATTAGCTAGAGTGTGTTTTAGGCCATGAAACTTTGAGCATAAGCTCATTAGGTGTTCTTCTTTATCTGTTTTAGCTTATTATAGGTTTTGAAGTCTTTTTACTAGCTTATTAGAGGCTGCAAATAAGCCTTTTGTCCTTTAAGAAAACCACACTCAGTAGCTACTGAGTGTGAGAGCCCCTTTTCCTTTGCATTTTTCATAGCCCATTTTAATTTCAAACTCCTTTTCAAATGATGATTATTGTAGCTTATTGTTCCAGCTTTTAAGATAAATAGGACATTAAGCCATAAGGATCCATCTTGGGGCTTAAAAATAAGCCCAAAGGTGCCTTGGTGGTCTGTTTGCCTGCATGATTAGCCCCTAAGTGCTTATTCTCTCATTTCAGTTCTTGGCTTGATTTCCTTTGCTTAATTTAAGCTTATTTATGCTTATTAGGTGTAGATTGATGTTCTGTTTTGCTTATTCCCTTTCTTAATGCTTATTTAGTTCAATTAAGCCTAGCAGTCTAAGTTTTGTTTACTTAGCAGTACTAACTTAAAAGTTAGTACTGCTGAATTCATAAGCTCATTTCAGTGCTTAAATGTGTTTCAAAATGATATTTGTTTGTTGATCTTTGTAGCTTATAAGATAAGCTTTAAGGCTGTGTAAGTCTCAAAGCTATAAGGATCCTTGTGAGTGCTTAAAATTAAGCTCAAAAGGTGCCTTATGGGCCGTTTGGCTTAATGTTTTGGCCAATATGCTCATTTGATCTTCCTGTCTTTTTCAGCCATTTTCATTACTTATTTTGGTTCCCTCTAGCTTATTTAGGGTAGTTTTAAGTTAGACTTAGCTTATTTAGTTTTGGTATAAGCTTATTTGAGCTTATTTGCATTTTAGTGTAAAATTTTTAAGTATTTTAGCCTTTTTAGCATTTCTGTCATTTTTAGCTTAATCTAGCTTTATTTCTTTGCTTATTTTTGTTCTAACGTGCTTTTTAGGTATAACTTAAAATCTTGTTTAGTTCTAGTTTGTGTTTTTGAGATTATCTATTTAGTTTTACAAAAGTCACAATACAGCTAAAATTTAAGTAAAATAGCTTATTCTGTCAACTTTCATTGCTTATTTGTGTACTTATTTTTGGCTTATATAAAAAGTTCCTTTGCAAAAGTTTCTTATTTTAAGCTTATCTTAAAAGTTGTAAATTTTTTTTGCAAAAATAAAAATGCTTAGGAAAGGGGAAGTCAAGGGTGAGCCAGGGGTCGAACCCCTGACCTCTACCCTCTCAACCAAGCATTTAACACACACCACACTACCATATGCGCCCTTGGGTCTCTTCTGTTAGACATTGGGTGCATTTGGTATATAAGGGTGTTTTCCCTTTTTACCTTTCAGCTTATTTTTGGCTTATTCCAGCTTATTCCAATAAGCTGGTAATCCTATTTTATTTTTCTTAGATCAAGCATTGTTTTAACTACTTTCCACATTTTTTTCAGATTTTTCCCATTATGTTTAGTATTTTTAATCAATTTATTTTATTAAAATTGTTTTTAATTCTGAAAAAATAAAACAAAAGTCAAAAAAATAAAATTCTTTTTTTTTCAAAATTTTCTTTTATCAATTAGGACCTAGGAAAAATAAATTTGCATCCGTAGGGTTAATATTTTAAAATTTTGTTTTTTAAAGAACGGGTTTCGATCCCGTTTATGGTTTTCATGTTTCTAAACTTAAATCACCTCTGTTTTTTGTCTAGTTTTCTTTATTCTTACTTTTAGTCAATTAAGATTAGGAAAAGTTAAAAAAGTCACTTTAGGATTAAATTTTGATAATTTAGGTTTTTAAGTCGCGTTTTTACGTTATCGTTTTAGGTTTTAACTTTAATTTCTTTCGTTTTTAGTTTTCTTTTATCTGTTTTTGCATGTTATTAGTAGAAATTAGAAGCCCAAAGTCTAAACGGTTGTGGATTTTGCAAGCGATGAAGTTGGCTCATCAATTTCGACACTCTATTTTCCATTCACGCCTCATCGGGGAAAACGACCCGGGTCCGGTTTTAAACTTTGTGGATAACGAAGTGAGAAACCGATACTTCCGGTAATACTATACTACTATTATTGATATTATCCTATTTATTATATATTTATTTATATTTATATGTATTAAAAGGAATTTTTCAATTTTTGGCGCCGTTGCCGGGGAAGCCGTGAGACGATTATCGAGTTGAAGTTTGTTATGCCTTGAAGACCCTTCCTCGTGAAGTTATCATTTTTGTTTGTGAATATTTTCTTCTTATTTTTATGAAAATATAAAAATACAAAAATATTTTTCATTTCTTTTTTACTAAATAAAACTCAAGAAAAACACAAAAAAAAATATAAAAACATTGTCCATAATAATAAATAAAAATCATCATCAAAATAATGCTTTCAGCTGAAGCATTATCATAATAAGTTCCCAAACAAAAGATTTAAAACTTGCCTTTGTGTCACTTGTGAAATACGGCTCGCCTTTAAGAGATTAACAAACTACAAGAGGGGTATAAGGAGGGTTGTTCCGAGGAACTACGACCCGAAAGGAGAAGGTTTTTAATAGCTTCGCGCTTTTCCGCTCCTCCGCTCCTTTGTGCGTTTTTCTTTTAGAGAGCTACCGTGAAGCAAGTTGATTATCGGTTTAAGTTATTCAATCTCATTTTGCCCGTTATTAAAATATGTTGTTTAAAAAAAACTCAAAAAACCAAAAATAATCTCCTTTAACTTCTATACCATTTAATTCTTTTCTTAACCCTCATTATCGTTTAATTCTTTATGTCAACATTTATCCGATGCGTAGGGTGTGGAGAACATTATTGGAGTCACCCTTATGTTAGATGGTGACATGCGAACGGTGTGGTAATGATCTTCAGATGGGATATTGCTTTCTATGTACCATTCAAAGAATGGAGATTCTTTCACTTATTATCGACTCCGAATTCTTTCGATAGATCCTCCCAATTTCTCATACCACCCACCTCCAAACCCCAATACGTGCATACTCTTAAAGTTATGTGGGAAACGATGCCTCATTATGTTACGAAATCCACCTCAAGTCCCATTTGTCTACAATCAGGACCCGTGTTTCAATCAAAACCTTGATTATTTTCCCCAAACTTCACTGAGTTTTCCATAACAATATCCTTGTTGTGAAGATTGTAGGGGTCCTCATGAGACTTTTCAATGTCAACCGATGAATTATTGCGAACCTAATCCGTGTTATGATTCTAATTATTTCGGTTTTGACCAAATTGAACCCCCACAATTTCCCGTCATTCATCAACCGATTCGTGAGAAAACTTGTGCCAAATTGCTAGCAGAGGAACGGGCGGCTAACCTTAATACTCAACCTCCTCAAGAAACAAGTGTGGAAATTTTACAAGATCAAGAAAACATAATTAATTATGTGCAAATCTTTTTAAGGATGTTTAATCGTTATTCCTTTTTTGAAACGCCAAAGGTTTTATTGCTAGCTTGGGATAGAGTTTTTGAAATTAAGGATGCTATTGGAGACAAGCATTATAAACCGGAGGGTATTCTAGAGTTATTTCGTAAACTTCATGATGATATGCAAAATATTCACGAGGAGTTGGCTGAGTATATTAATACTCCGAATTGGAATCGTCCTATCGTAAACTATGATGATGATGATGACGAAGACTAGACCATTGCAATCACACCGTTTTATCAACCAAGGAGCCTGTTGACTCTCTCATAATGAAGGATGAGCATCTTGACACTATTCCGGCAACAGAATCGGACGAAGTAATAAAGTCTAGTGTTGAGGACCTTGTCCCAATCCTAAGTGAGTCTGAGGGTATTCCCTACAAAATGTGTGATGTGCCTTTTCATGATAATTTCTACCTCTTGACATTTCAAAAGATCAATTTGAGATTGTCTTCGATTCTAACTATGATTCTACTTCGATTGATGATGATTCTTTCTCTATTGACGACATCGATTATGTTGAGGCATCACCTCCTGATTCTGAGCTCGTCAGCTTAGAGGAGGTGAAGGATTTTCACCCGAAAGATGGAGAAATTAAGGACGAAGTTCTTCGTGAAAAACTATCAAAAATCAATCTTCTTATTGCTAAGATCGAAGCATTAAAAGATAATCCCCCTCTATCTTCCGATTTTGTGACCAAGTCTCCCTCCACATTTCCTAACTCTTTCTTGGAGGAGACTAACACCTTTGATAATTCTTTAGCCCCAACAATATGAAACTATCCGCTTTTATTGGATAGAAAATTATGGCAATCCCACTTCTCGTTCTGATTATTCTCTTCCGGATCATGAAGTTTTCTATTTTGATGACGATCATATTGAAGAGAAGAGTAGTGGCAGTACCACTACTCATTCTGATTTTTCTCTTTCTAAATATGATTCGTTCATCTTTGATCTTTCGATCAATCCGTTTCCTCCTGCCGATAGGAGTGACTTTTACCATGAGGAGTTCGCCGATGAACTCGCTCACATCATATCTCCATCGGAGTATGATTGTTTCTGCTTTAAGATTGAGCCCGAGCTGGGCGAATTTACTATGGATGTGGTGGGGGATATTTTTCCAACAAGAGAACCAAGAGTTCATGTGCCTAATGTTTTACCCACCCATCCCACCCTTAACCTGGATTTGGATTTCATACTTTCTAGTGATTCTCTCTTCGCTTATATTGTATGGATCTTTCTTCCTTTTCTCACATATCCCGTTACTCCACCATATCTTCTCTCTTGCGGGAATGAAGATACCATTTTTGACCCCGGCATCTCCGTTTATCATTCTTTTATGCCGGGTATATCTCATCGGAGTGGAACTTTCATGAAATTCAATGTTTATCCAAACCACTTGAATGAAAGTCCGATGGAGATTTTATCTTCCACTTGCTCCCCCATGGACTAATGAATTCGAGGTCGAGTCAAGCTTGTGACTCGGTTAACAAAAACAAGGCACTTTGTAGGTGGCAACCCATGCTTATCCACTCTGTCTTCTTTCTTATTTCTAATAAGTGTTGTTGTGATGAGGCTCGCCTCTACCATTTTCATGTTTTGTGTTTTGTGATTGTCCAGGATTGTCCTAGATTTTTGAAGCCTCTCGTGCTCGCGGTTTTGTCCTTCTATCACAAGAGCTTTAAATCCTCAGCTTCATTTGGGAAATCCAATATCCTAATCTAATCGACTAACGTTTATCTTTAGCATAATTCATAAACGGATTTAGTATGACGTAGAGACCCTTCTTAAAACATTGAGGACAATGTTTAATTCTAGTATGGGGGGATCTATCGATTTGATTGTGTCTGCAGTCGTTGTTTTCACGTAATCCCGTTTTTACCACCAAAAATTTTGAAAAAAATACCAAAAAAATGAAAAAATTAAAAAAATTTCAAAAATAAAATAAGTGTTTTGTCACAATTTTGACTTTCCTGCTGGGTAGAATAAGAATAAATTTTGACCCGATCGAGCGTGTTGAGCTCTAGCTTGTTCCTTAACGTTTAGACTAAGCGTTCGCGAATATTCGCGAAGAACGAAAAATGATAGAGTTAAGTATGAGTTGGATGCTAAACAAGGATTATTTGGAAATCTTAAGAGCTCATGTATGTAATTTGTGGCTTTTTCTCCCATAAGCTTCTAACCGGATTAATATACGTGCTATTTTTAGAGATTAAACTTAAATCAACAATTTTTATGTAGTTAATAGCAAAAATTTTAGTCTTAGTTCAAATTTATACTTGAATTTTTCAAAAAGAAGTCTTCTCTATATCGTGAAATAAAGTAAAAAAAAATATATATATATATATATATATATATATATATATATGAAAAATGATGAAAAATGAAAAAATATAATAAATATAAACTGTGGGCTGATAAAAGTTTGCTGTATCTTGCCGGCTCACAACCGATGTTACAGCCTTCTAAAGAAAGCCCATAGTAAGAATAAAAATCCGGAGGCTGATAAAAGTTTGTTGCATCTTGCTGGCTCAACAACTGATGTGCAGCCTTTCTAAAAAAGGTCGATTGGTTCTACAATTGCAATAAATGTTATGTTTAATAATTAAGTGTAATTAATAAATAAGATCTCATTTGTTAATATTTAAAAAATGCTTTTAAAACTTTGACTATTCTATTTTTAGCTATAGTGTAACAAAACCTGAGAGTTTTTTTTTAAACCATAAGGTCCGAGAGTCCCCGATACAAGTTCTCTGTGGTGTTGTCAAAAGACTGGTCACTTAGCCGCAAGGTTGGGATGTGCCGAGACGAAAGTCGCTACATGGGATGATCTCGCCTTCAAACTCATTATTCTCGGGTGGAATGTGAAACATAGAATTTTGCAAAACGTTGATCCATAGTTAAAATTCAAAAATGGCACATTCACCTAATATATAATAATTGTCGGGAGTGAAAAGTTCACAAGTTGCAAATATGAGTAGTGTTAGCATCTTAACTGATACTTAACTATGATTTCGTTTTAAGCTTGGTTTGGAGTAAGTGAAAAGTCAAGGACGATGAATTTATCCTTTTTGGGGGCATTCTCGGATCAAAATGCATCTTGTTCTGTGATCCCTAACGGTTATGAAAATAATGAAAGTCAAATTAGTTAGTTGCTATAATTATAAAAAAAGAGAGAAAAATACAAAAATATTAGGAATAAGTGTATGTATATTTAAAATGGTAAAACGGGGCTTTTCAAAACATTTGATTCTTTAATTTCCCTTGACGAACACTTAGCTACTTTTCGAGGTTATTAGTCGAGGGGGATTGAGAGTCTTAGATTTCTTAAGTGTTTACTTCATAACATTGCGTGAGGACACGACAATACCTTAGTATGGGGGATTTTGGTATGTGCTTAAATACACATACCTTTTACCTAATAAATCGACCCTAAACGACCAAAAACACACATAAAATGCTATATATATGCTTGTTTTTGTGTTTGTACTGTGCAGGTACCGGATATTCACTAAAGGACAAAAATGAAGCCAAAACGACAAAACCGAGCACAAGAACGGAAAGAGCGTGAAAGAAAAAGTCAAAGTCAAAAAGTCAAGTCAACCTCGAGAAGTGGATGGGAAAGAGCATCAAAAACCAAACCCCAAAACCTAAACTGCCAAAAGTAGGCCCAGGTCAGACCAATATTATTAATAAACCCTTAAACCTATTAAAAGTCCAAAATCCATTTCCTAAATCCAAAACAATATAACCGGCCCAAACTGCCAACCACCTGGCCCAACCCTTATACACATAACACTATTATCCCAAAACCCTTTATCCCCTTACACCATTAGTCCCTGAAGGACTAACAACGTTAGTCCAAAAGGACTAACGGTGCAAACCCAAACCAAACCTCAGGGACCAACTATGAATAATACAAGGACGTGTATTGCAATATGATAATACACATTTAGGGGCCATTGTTGCCATTTCCTCCAACATATCCCATGCACCCAAAACACTATATATCTCCTCCCTTTCCCGCCTTATGTCACTATTTATCCTCCACACACGTTTTGTGTGTTTACACCTGCAACAACAAGACAAAACTTTACCCCACACCTAAAACCCACTCACCCAAGCTTCTAGAAAACCCTATGACAGCCTGACAAGGGAATTATAGCATGGCAATCCAAGACCTAATCAATTAAGGATGTGACATGGCTATAGATGGAGGGCTCAGATGGTTTGTTTGGATAGAAAGCAGAGATAGACGGCTTGGATTAAAGATTTGAAGCCCTCACACAACAAACACAACTAGCGCAAGACCTCAAGGCCCTTAGCCTATAAAAAGGAGTGGATTGTTGTCCATTTCTCCTGTTAGATTTTAGGGTTTAAATTTCTGTATTTACTTTTATGTCACTTTTATTTTTTGTCATTTTAACATTTAAAAGCATTGTAATCATTTTATGTCTTAATGAAAATTTAAAGTTTTTATGTTATATGCAAATCTGTCCTTTTTTATTTTTAAGCTATTTTTGTTCAAAAAGTGATTTCCATAAGCTCTAATAAGCTTATACACCCTGTCTTACTCATAAAAGTTTTTACAAAAGCTTTTTATTAGTTACTGTTTCATTAAAACAAGAACTGAAATTTCAGCTTATTTTGGATGATAAGCAAATAATGGAAGTGCTTATGGGTTATATAGTTGCTTATTGAATAAGCTGGGTAGGTAGAGCTTAATAGGTCTAAGTTTATCCCTGTTTAGTGCAAGGGATCAAGGTACACTCCCATTTTCTATTTTAGCTTATTTTGATGCATTAACTGTTCGTTGCTTAAATTCTACTTATATGTTCTAATTTCTGTTTTGTTTATGCTTATTGTGTCTTATTTGTGCTTATTAGTTCTTGTTTGATGCTTTGCTTAACCTGTTTTAACTTATTTTCATGTATCCACTTCTTTAAGGAGTGTTTGGGTCAAGGGGTCAAACGGGTTAAAAGTCTTGTTAAAACCATTTGGATAAATTGAGTAATCTGCACAAGCATTTCTAAGTTATTTTAAATCTATTTTCAAGGTTTTTAAAGTTTTATAGTTTGTTTTCAAGTCTTTTCTAAAAAATCTTTGAATCTATGGTAAATTTTCAAGAGTAGTATACAAAATTTTTGATTCTAAGTTTTGAGGCTTAAGTTTTATGTTTTTGTGTCTTAAATAAGTCACAATTTGAGTTTATAATCTGGTTTTACAAGTTTAAGTCATGTTTCACTTTTTTAAAGTAATGGGTCAAAACAATTTAATTTTTTCTAAGTATGGGTCAAATTTCATTAGTTTTTAACTTGAATTTTAGATTAGCTAGAGTGTGTTTTAGCCATGAAACTTTTAGCATAAGCTCATTAGGTGTTCTTCTTTATCCGTTTTAGCTTATTATAGGTTTTAAAGTTTTTTTACTAGCTTATTAGAGGCTACAAATAAGCCTTTTGTCCTTTAAGAAAACCACACTAAGTAGCTATTGAGTATGAGAGCCCCTTTTCCTTTGCATTTTTCATAGCCCATTTTAATTTCAAACTCCTTTTCAAATGATGATTATTGTAGCTTATTGTTCCAGCTTTTAAGATAAATAGGACATTAAGCCATAAAGATCCATCTTGGGGCTTAAAAATAAGTCCAAAGGTGCCTTGGTGGTCTATTTGCGTGCATGATTAGCCCCTAAGTACTTATTCTCTCATTTCAGTTCTTGGCTTGATTTCCTTTGCCTAATTTAAGCTTATTTATGCTTATTAGGTGTAGATTGATGTTCTGTTTTGCTTATTCCCTTCTTAATGCTTATTTAGTTCAATTAAGCCTAGCAGTCTAAGTTTTGTTTACTTAGCAGTACTAACTTAAAAGTTAGTACTGCTGAATTCATAAGCTCATTTCAGTGCTTAAATGTGTTTCAACATGATATTTGTTTGTCAAAGTTTTCTTTAGTTATAAAAAGATCAATTTACAATCTGAATATTAGTCAAGTTAAGATTGTTTTTAGAATTTTAGCTTTTGTGTATAAGCTCATTAGGTTACATATTTCATATGTTTCTGCTTATTTTAAAGTATTTACTTGTTTTACTTGCTGAAAAGTAAGCCTGCATATAGGCAATTGTCTTTAAGAGAAAAACTAATTCCGCATATGCTGAGTAAAACAGCATCCTTCATAAGTACTTTTCAAAGCTTATATGAATTTCAAACCCTATTTTAATTATAGATTATTGAAGCTTTTTGGATAGGCTTTTTAGGGTTATGGGTCAATAAGCCATAAGGATCCATCTTGGGGCTTAAAAATAAGCCCAAATGTGGTCCCGTAGGCTGTTTGCCTGCAGTTTGGACCTTTTAGCTTATTTGCTTATTTAAGCTTATTGCTTATTGTTTTTGCTTAATTTAGGTTTAGTTCTGCTTATTAGGTTAGTTTTAATCAATTTTAGCTTAATTATCTTAGGGTAGAGCTTATTTAGGCTTATTTGCAATTTTAGTCTAAAAATGTTAAGTTTTAAGCCTTTTAGCATTTCTGTCATATTTAGCTTAGTTTAAGTCTTTTTCCTTGCTTATTTTTGTTCTCAATTGCTTATTAGGTGTAGCTTATTACCTGTTTTAGCTTATTACTCTTTTTCATCAGCTTATTTAGTCTAAAATGGTCAAATAGTTTAGCATTTAAGCTTGATAAGCTACTGTCATCTTTAAGCTCATTTTCTGAGCTTATTATAGCTTTTCAAAAATAATTTTAAGTTTTAAAGTTGCTTATTTATAAGTTCTTAAAAACTTTGTTTTTAAAGTTTTTCAAAAAGAAAAAAAAGGGAGTAGGGAAGTCAGGGGTGAGCAAGGCTCGAACCCCTGACCTCTACCCACTCAACCTTTATAGCACCTCACACACACACACTTAACCAACTGCGCCCTTGGGACTTTTCTGTCTTAGGGTGAATTGGTTAATGTTTTAACCTTTTTTTTACTTTTTTTCCTTTTCAGCCCTTTTTAGCTTTTTACCAGCTTATTCAATAAGCTGGTAACCCCGTTTTTATTTTTCTTAAATTCCTTATTACTCAAAGTATTTTTCAGATTTTTCTTCAGATTTTTATAAATTTGTTTACTCTTTTTAATAATTAATTTTCTTTAAAATTGTTTTTAAATCATAATAAATAAAATA
>BQNB010162511.1:0-14551 GCA_026074375.1 Tanacetum coccineum | reverse complement strand
AAGGGTTGTTGGTTCCCTAAATGAGACATAATCTCATTAAAATAAGGAGTGATGTTTTTAAACTATATATTTTTGTATCCATCTCTATATATCCGGTTATACATGCATATGTATGCTATATTTTTGTGATTTTTGAGTATTGGGTATAAAAGTGGGTATTTGTTGAAGCGTAAAAAAGTTTTGGTGGTTCCGTGAATGCCTAAACATATTTTATCGCGAAACGTAACCAATTTACGTAACCAGTAAAAATAAAAATGAACAAAGTTAATAATTATCCTCCAAATAATTACTTAACACTTTCTTGATGTAAACGTTTAATTGTTTGATGCCCGTTTACATTGAACGATAATTTTTAGCTTACGCGATTTAACTTAACGCTTTAAAATTACATGCAAACGCTTTAAAATTACAAGCAAACGCGTACAACACTAAAAATTAATAACGAACTTATTGACGTCGCAAATGACCCTAAAACACGGGGTGTTATACTTAAGGAGAACACTTTCACTTGACATTATCAAAAATAACTTTCAAAAATTTCTCGACTCGCTATGGTTAAGTCAAACTTTCTGGTCAAAATTGGTCAACCCAAAACCTATTTAAACGACATTTTTGACATAATCCGACTATCAAAACATGCTTAGCTATCCTATTTAGTGATACCAAAACCATCAAACTTTGGTCAATAACCAAATACGCTTTCAATAATTTCTGCACTTGAATCTTATAGCAATAATCATATAACACGCAATATAACTAAATTAACCAACATGTAAACATAAATAGAAGCTCACAATGCTTTTAAGAAAATCAAACTATGGATTTCCTTTGCCTATTGAAATCGGACGAAACCCAAGACCCAATAAACAAACCCTTTTCAATCAACCAACTTCAATACAACAACGATCTAACTATTTTAAACACCCCTTTATATATGAAATACTCAAGAACACACACAAAATCTAACTTCTTCAAAACTTAGTGCATGTATGATTTTAATAGTGGGTTTTGTAGCTCTTAAAACAAGGATTAATAATATGTAATTTGATCTTAATGTATGTCGGAAAATAAGCTGGAAAAGTGGTGTTGTGGTGGTGGCCGGTTCAAAGAGAGCAAGAGAGGGAGGAGAGTGAGTTTTTTTGTAAAAGTTTTATAAGTTAGGTGTGAGGTCCTATTTATAGAATTGGACTTTGACATCTTGGCAATTTAGGGCCCTCCATTCTTAAGCTCTTTTAAAACTAGTACAAAGTATTTATTTTGTTAATAAAATCGGCCAAAAACTCGGGTCACAACACGTTAGTAAATATTTTAAATCCGTCCCACAAATTTTACTTTAAAACATTTAATAAAACGTTAAACCACGTAAAATACGACTTTTAAACACGGTTTTCACAAAAACTCGAGGAAACGTCGTAAAATGGAAAAATAACATAATCACGCTCTCAGAGCAACAATATAAATTTTTCTGACTTTCTTAGACGCTAAAAACAAATAGATACTTAATCACGGCAGGAAATTACCCTATAAATGGAAATTCTCATCAAACCTTATATAGTATAAACGACTACAAATATTTACGTAGAAAAAATAATTATCGTAGTTTGGGATAAATGTTGACCTGAAACTCGGGTTGTTATAAGCACTCCATTTAGTGCTAAGTTGCTGAAATACCTAAATGAAGAAGTCAAAGTTTAAAGAAGAAGTTATGTGCCAAGCCTTAGTTATCTTATGAAAAAAAAGAGAAGAAAACATATATCGTAGTTCAAAGAAATAAAGGCTTAAGTTCTGGCACATGAAAATTTGTATATGCTACTATCCCGCATCAGTATCAAGTTCCGCCCTTCGGTCATGTTTATGTGTCAAGTACAAGCATATGGTAGCCATCTAGATTATGTTTGTGCAATTGAATGTCTTCATAGAAATATATAACCCTATCTGAGTGAATTTTACAAATCAAACACATTCCCCTGTAAGGTGCTATGTTGTATATCTATGCCTAAAAAATTAATAGGCAAACTCTTGCAAAAATCCCAGTTTTCTGCACGTCACGATAAATGATCTTATTTTCTCGCTTTGATTGCTTGAGGGCAAACAACAGCTAACTGTGGAGGGATTTGATAACGCCCTAATTATACATGTTTTCGGTGGCGTTATTTATTCATTTTTTATCTGTGGAAAACTAGAAAGGGGGGTTGAATAGTTTACTGCTTCTTAATTTAATGTTTATGTTTGTTTATAAAAACTTAGATTCGACTTTTTGTGAATTCAATACTTGCACAATATGAATAATAAAGAAAACGGATTATTAAGAATGCCACAACACAATATGTCTCGAATACTTCTTCGACCTTCTCTATCGAAACGCTATACCCCATGAGTTTACTTTTACTAATATTCATACTTAGACCCGAAGCCCTTTCAAAACACTTAACGAAATACATTAAAAGTTCAATATCCGCTAACTCCATTGACCCATGGGAATATACATCGTCCCATAAAACATATGAGAAAAAGTCATAGAAGATTAATCTTGATACCATGAAACCATACCCGCATCCTCCACTCTATTAAAGTACAAATGAAAGACACACCATATACATATAAATAAGTGAAAGGAGAAAACGGATCACTTTTTTTAAGCCATTATAAAATTTGGAATTCCTCCGTTGTACTATCTATTTACAAAAATGAACCACGAGAAGATCGAAGGCATTCTTTGTATCCAACCACAACATTTAGCACCAAAGCCAAAACGATTTAAACGTCTCCTAAAAAATCCAACGAACGGAATCAAAAGCTTTTCAAAATCAATCGTAGAAAAAAAACGTTTGTTTAATTTTTTTCGCTTAACGCCATTGAAAAACCACGTTTGATAAATGAGCGGACCATCTAGAATTTGTCTATCCGCCACAAAAGCCGACTGAACCTAACTATCTAATGTTCCACCCAACACACCAACACGCCGATTAGCCAAAATTTTCGCAATAAGATTTTTATAGTAAGCTCCCTATAAGACTAATGGACGAAAGTCCCTTAGACCAATTTAGCATCCGGAATCTTAGGATCAAAGGAATATACGACGCCATTACAAACCCTTTAGGAAAATTACCGAAAGTAAAAAAATGTTGAACCGCCGCCACAACATCCTTTTTCAATTAAAGACCAATAACTCTAATGAAACCAAAAGTAAACTCCATCCGTCCCGAGAATATCAACCCCACAATCCCACACCGCCCTCTTAAACTCTTTGTACAAATATCACCTTCAATTCATTTAATTTTCAGCTCACTAATCTACGAGGAAAATTAATAATCATCCCAGGTCGAATACGACGAGGCTGCCTGAACCGAGTAACTAAAATGGTCCATAGAACTCCTTTTAACCGACAGCCTTATAATCGATCCACGTACCATCTTTTAAGACTCCACGTCTTACCAAGATTGAATACGTTTTCTATTTTTAAAAAAATTTAAAAATCCCAAGATAAAACTTTGTAATTCCTCGTCTCCTTCTATCGCCCATTTTATCTTAGCTTTTAGCGCCGCCTCAAAATAATCCACCTTCCCGCTTCATGGATGTCATTAATGATCTCCAATTCTTTTATAAATAAATATCATCCGTACATTTCCTTGACTATAACATTTCTAAGTCATTGAGATCTATTAAAGAGCCCCTTTTTAACTTATTAGATTTCTCTTCCCTTTCCACTCACTAATACACTTTTTGATAAAGTTACATCTTATACATCAAGTACAACAGAGGAATTTAACCTCAACGAAAGTACATACACACCCAAAGCTTTCGAAATCATCTCTTCAAATCCGTCTATCTCGAACCAATAATGATACATCCTAAAAGGGATAGGGCCATAATCATGGGAAGAATCACGCAACATAATAGGTCTATGATCCGATAGGTACCTATCCAACGTTAAAGCCGAAAAGTTAGGATTCACACCCAACAAGCCTTCCGACATAAGAAACCGGTCTAGCTTACTCATCTTCTTAGCGGATCTATGACACCAAGTGAAAGAACAACCTCCAAGGGGGATCTCTTGAAGATTTGCTTGCAAAATAAATCTATTAAAAGCATCCGCGCCATGAGCATGAAATAACGAGCCAAATCTTTCATTCTTGAATCGAACCTCATTAAAATCTCCCATAACGATCACCTCCCCGTCCCATTTACTAATCACATGAACCAAATAATCCAAAGCATTTTTTTTTGGCATATTCTTGAGGAGCATACACCGAAATAATCAAAAGATTTACACCACTACATAACCAAGACCCGCTAAGCATAACAAAATAATCGAAATCGTCGAATTGTTTTTCTTAAAAGCCGATTTCTCCCACACACATAAAATGCCACCCGAATTACCAACCGCCGGACAATAACACATACTCAAAAGCATAGTTACCCCAACAACATTTAACATCAATCAAAGAAATATCCTCCATTTTGGTCTCTTGTAAGGTTAGAAAATTCACCTTATGAGAAACACAAATCTTCTTAACCCAATCTTTTTTGGCTTAGGGTTTAGGCCTTGAACGTTAAGATAAACCATATTCATTTAAAAACCTCTTTTCCTCCTTGAATTACAATAAGATTCTTCAAAATTTTTCATACATCCGATCCATATTGTAACCCATCGTCTTCCACCATGATCAATTTCCTCCATAACAGTTTAATAAACTGAACCCCCGTCCCCTTTTAAATTTCTATCTTCGTTGCTTTTCCTAGACCAAATAGAAACCGATTCCCCTTTTTCGTTGCCAGACCCCGCTGCTTCATTATTACCCATAACATCTTATCACACCTCAACTTCAGTTACTTCAAAGAGTAAATTTCCAGGGAGGAAATGGAATATCACTTGTTTCATTCAACATATCCATTTTCTCCCTCCACATTTCTCTATTGTATTCAATAGCGACTATAGCTCAAAAGGATCAAGAAGAATTAATAACATCAAAATCATTACCTTCTCTTCAGCTTGCACAATCACATCTTCCCTTCACCGAGTCTGAAACCATACTAACGATATTATCCCCTTCCTACTCTACATTCACTACCATCAAAGTCTTCCCTTAATAAAACCTACGGTGTCTTCCGATTCGCTATTATCTTCCTCTTGTTCAACAAAATCAGGAATTACCAACCCATGGTTTTTTTCTTTTGCCTCACCGAAAATATCCTTCCCTTTATGAATGATTTTTTGAACGTTTCGAGTATGTTTTTGATTTTCCAGTAGTAAGAATACACACCTCTTACTATACCAAACACCCTTCCTCTATTTCTTCTCCCGAAATAAAGCCTCTTACCCCATTTAGCCGCAATCCTATACACGTACTTTCCGACCATAATTTGAGAGGTATTCCCTTCATTTCTACCCAAGTGATACGATCATCCAATAACAAACTCTTTGGACGCTTGTATGAGTAGAGAAAACCATGATGTCGCGCCTAAGCACGACTGAAACTTAGCTTTAGTATCTTCCGTTTTAAAACCAATCATGATCCACATACCTCCCATATACCTTAAATCAATGTCATCGAAGCCTTTATTCCCCAATACCATTCTCATATTATTCAAAACTTCTGAATATCTTTAACCTTTACCAAGCAAACCTAACGATTAATCCATATGTTGATGGATTAAGACATGACTCCATCAAGAAGTAAAGCTTGTTCACCGCTCTGTCGATTTTGGTATCCCCATTAACAAACCTTAACATAAGACCTTTGTCCGTTCTACGTCATTATTCGAAATTGGCTTCGGTATCTTTAGGCACATAATAACATTCAGATGCGAATGATCACCCTAAAAACAAGGAGGTCTCTGAAACCTAGCGACGTTCGCGTGAAGATGATGACTCCCCATCCATAACGTACACAAATTGCTAACCAAACGGTCCACATCATATACTCTAATAAATCGAACGAAGCCATATCTCTTACCCGCCTTCGACTTTCTATCCGGGATGAATGCATCAACCACTTGACCGTAATTGTTTACAACATTCCCTAAATCTTTAGCCTTAGCTGATCCAGAAAATTTGTAACGAAAATAGATGTCGAAATCTTTTGTACCTCTTCCTCTTTGGAAATAGCCACCATATTACCAACTCACCAAACAAATAAGAAAAAAAACCCTAAAAAAGAAAATTGCACGATCAAACCCTAAAATCACGTCGAATCAAATAAAGAGTAATTAAAATGAACACATACATAGTCTAAACACCCATGGATCCTAAACCGACACGTTTATTAAATAGGGATCAACCGGAGATGAAAGCTAAAACAATCACAGGAATATGCGAACAAGGTGTAAGAACATTTGATCCATATAAATCAAGCGTTATTCAATGATTTATGATTAAACAGTGAATCGAAACAGCAATTAGGTTTTTTTATTTCACAATCAGAAATTAAAGTGATAGATATAGGGTTTTTTTCTTCTTCTCTCTCCCATTTTTAAACCTCTTAGGAATTAACACTTAATAGGCACATAAAGATTTACTAACCTTTTATCAATTAAATTAGTATGAGAATTGATTTAAATATTGATTCTTGATTCTTTAAAGAAAACCCTTAGTGATTAAAGTAAATCACTTTTAAGAGATGCACACACTACATGTCAATCGAGAATGATGAATGCTAGTTCTATCACAAAACAAACCACAAAACGCCTTTGGTGTTGGTGTTCTTAGTCAAAACTCGATCGAACCCTCCTTGTAAGGGTTTTTTTATCCGATTGTGAAACAAGCACAAGAAATGGAATTCAACTTTTGATAATGTTTTGTATTTGTATGTATTTTTTTTGTGTCGTGTAGTTCCCCCTCTTGCTTTGAAATCGGACGAACCCCAAGACCAAACAAAACAACCTTTTTCAATCAACCAACTTCACTACAACACTAATCTAACTCTTTTGAACACCCCTTTATACTCGAAAATGTTTCAAGAACAAACCAAAAATTTAAAGTTCTTTTCCCCCAAATCTAAAAGCATGAAGGATTTAATTAGTGTTATTTGTAGGTCTTTATAACAAGGATCAATAATATGTAAGTAGATTTAATTGCATGTCAAAAAGTTGGTCGGAATAGTGGTGGTGGTGCTTTGGTCGGTCGAACAAGAGAAAGGAGGAGGAAGAGAGTGGAGTTTTTGTGAAAAAGTTATAAGTGTGTGTGTTGGTTCTATTTAGTAAAAGGTAGACTACTTGTAAAGTAAACGTAACGTAAGTTTCATTTTATTCTTACTTTTAACATGGACTTTTGAGTCTATTATCTACTTTTGAGATCAGCAAACTCATCATATATGTCTCTTGCCCTGATTTTCATGATTACAAATTTACAATACAAACTCATACAAATATTTGCTTGCATTCTCTCTCAACTAACAAAATTTTGAGAGCGAAAGCAAGCGAATATCTCTATGAGTTTGTATAGTAATCTTGAAAATCAGGGCAAGAGACGTATATGTTGAGTTTGCGGATCTCAAAAAGAGAAAATAGACTCAAAAGTCCAAGTTAAAATGAAACTTATGTTACTTTACAAGTATTCTACTTTTACAAATATAGACTTTGAATAAAAAAACCAAAGTTCTATAGGGCAGGATATTATGGAATACGGACTTACTGTTTGGACTCTGAATTCCATATGTAACTTATAATCCCATTATAACACACCAAGTCTAAAGCATCAAACTAGCCAAAACCTTCTAATCTCTTTGATGCATAATAAATTAGTCTTTGTGATACAATGCTGCTGCAGCATGTTGTGTAGTGTTCTTCTGTCATCCAAGCTTACAAATGTCATCGCAGTAATCGGCAAAATAGTCCAATCTTGGACGCCATGCATTAAACCGTTGGTTATATGCTTAAGCCCTCTGACGCAATGCTTTAGCTCTCCCTTCACATGCTTTAGCCCGCCGCAGATATTCATCAACTAACGTGCCCAATGCATCAGCCCGACACAATGAACCACCCTGCTGTTCCAATGCCTTCATCCTCTCTAATAAGTCAGTCTGACATTTCATTGCCTCGTTCTTTCGCCCTAAAACACCAGCCAACTGTTTCTTAGCATCATACCACTTTTTCAATGAAACATTCTGCCGTGCAGTTTCAAGCTTATGGAATGTGATCAGTCCAAGTTTGTTCAAGAGAAAGTGTCGGGTAAGTGTCTGGATGAAATATTAATAGTTTTTTATAAAACCAAAAGTGGAGTTACTTAATCAACACACAAACTTACAAAATAAAAAGAGATGCTTTGAGATCGTACACTATAAATAAAAAATAAGGCTAATGACTTAAAAAGTCATCTAACTTGACGTAGCCATCTTTTTTCTTTCCTATTCTGTCATCAAACTTTTAAAAGTCGATCATTGTGTGTATTTTGTGACCATTTTACCTTTACATTTTCCAATTTTCAAAGGGTAAAATGGTCATTTTACATGACAAAATAGTCACAAAATACACACAATGATCAACTTTTGAAAGTTTAATGACAAAATAGGAAAAAATAAAGATGACCACACATAATGACAAAAAGTGTAAGTTAGATGACTTTTTAAGTCATTAGCCTTAAAAAATAACTAAAGCTTAAATGTAACAAAGATGTTGCATAAATAGGTCTAGCACTCTCAAATGAGCAAACGAGGATCTTGCATTGAGGACACTGATAACAATTAATTAAGAAAAGACTAGAATTTAGAATAATAAACATGGTTAAATAGAATTAGTTATAGTTAAATACGTCGATTTGAAGCCATTTCTTTATACATGATGCTCCAAATATATGGCCACAAGGAAGACAGTTGTAGCAATTTATCACACAAAGACCAAAATAAGCTTGTTAGGTGTGAGGCTTGGGTTGTAAATATATAGGTCGACATTAGTGTTAGTTTATGGACGATAAATTAATAGTCGTGTGTTAGGATCGAACTCGAGACCACGGGATTGCACACAATACGTAAAGAGTTAATGAATTAATAATTATATTAAATGTAACATATTTTTTAAATACACGAAAACGTTTAACGGTCATTAAGTATTTAACGGTAAATGACTAACGAATAAAGGGAAAGACTAACTTTGTAAATAGAAGTCAAGAAGGTTTCGGAACACCCCATGAGGGTGGTATTGGGCCGAGTATAGACAAGAGGGGAAAAGAAAAAGATTTTGTTTCATTTTCCTAATAGAACTTGACTTGGGCTCTAAGTTTGGTTAGCCTATATAAACAAAGGAATTAAGGGATCAATAGATATAAGTTTTGTACACACAAAAGATCCCTAAATTTTTCTTTGTTCTCCCTTTTGTTCGATCGGCCAAAATCAATCCCAAGGGATTTGTTTTTGTTTGATCGATTTTAAACCTAGAAACGTTTTCTTGTTTTCAAACTAGTCTTTTGGTTAACTTGTTTCTAAAACGTGTGTATAAGAACGTGGTTTAATCTCACTGTAGATTAAATCTTGGATCGATTAACAAAACTTGGTAAGGGGTTAATCAATAGATCCACATAAACCCTAATTAGGGTTAGATCAAGAACAAAGAAAACAAGAACGATTCTTGTGCTCGCGAGAATCCAAAGGTATGTAACCCGACCCGGTTAATTATATGCATGTTAATTATATGATTTGTTATCGCTTCCGCTATTACGTGCTTTGATGATTTGTTTAGATTATAATTGTTATGTATGCTAAAAAATCAACAGTGGCATCACGAGCCGTTTTAACATGTTAATAATTACCGAAACCTAAAATCTATAACAATTAGTGTATTGTTGTTAATTACATGTGTTTAGGGTTTATAAAAATTAGGGTTTTACCCTAAAATCGACCAAGTTGGTCGATTTTTTTTTTTTAAGTATTTTTTTTTGAAACCCTTAGATTACCTGTTAGATTTAAATGGTTTATTGATGATTAATTGTTATGTCATGGTTACTGGTTAAGATTCCTTAATGTTCTTTAATATTGTTAAGTAAATTTTGTGGATCCATGTCGAAAATGCATGTTTTTCCTGGTTTATTTGGATTCTATTGAAAAGTAATTGTTTCGTGTATTATTTGATGTTGCATTAATTTTAGTACGATAAATTTTGATATTGGGGAAAGAACCTCAATATTAATAATAAATTAAGGTTAATAAATATTTGGTTAATATAACCCTTGATTTTTTATTAGGGTTTTTAGTATAAAACAGAATGCATAGTGGCTACTATTTTTTTATCGCATATAATTTGTTATTAGTGTTTACAGTTTAGTGTTTTATTTTTTATTAAATTAACTTGTTTTGGTTTATAGTATATTGATGCGTATTGTTGTAAACAAAAAAGGGTAAATTTTTTTTTTGGGGGAAATAGAAAAATAATATGGACTAAATCTATATAAAATATTTATGGATTGTTTTGAGAGGTTATTTAAATTTACAGTAGTTTAAATGGATTGGTAATTTTTTGCTTTGTAATAGTTAAAAAGGTCATCCATTTGACAAACTGTGTGGAAAGTTTTAACGGCGTGCAGGTCGAACCCGAATATAGAGGAGGTCAAGCTTCTGCGCTGCACCATATTCTGGCTTTATTGTGCGTCAAATTGGAGTTACCTGTCGAACTATTATAACAGTACAAAATTATTTTTAAGTTGATTTGCCTTAATTTCCACATCTAAACGCCTGAAGTCGAAAGACTTATGCAAAAGTGACGTTTGTGGTACGATTAATTATGGGTACTTCTTCTAAATGGGTTAACCAATGCCTCCAACCAAAACTTTGTTTATTTATTTGACTAAAAAGTAATAAAAAGTTTTTTTTAACATATGCTATGGAGTTGTATGCATGCTTCTCCATACATAATTTTGGTTCCACACATTAAAATATTAGTACCCTTAAAACTTAAGTCGGTTGCCATCTAATTGACAAACACTTGAAGTTGTAATTTATGTCATGTGAGAACTTGGACAAAATTGTAATGGACAGAAAACCTTCATGATTGAGTGAGACCTCACTTATGGACAAGTTTGACGTTTTTTGGATTAGTACGACTTAATTGAGTTAATTTAGTGAGACCTGGAAAAATCACAATGGCATTTAAGATGGGATTAAAACATGTTTACAATGCAACTAGTTTTTGGCAATGTAAATCCCATAAAAATCTAGAAATTGAAAATTGTTTGTCAATTAATTGTTCGACAAGTTACCATGTTGAATAAATTCATTACTAGCAGATCAACTGATGTGATGGGTTTATGTCAATATGGGTTTTAGTTTTCAAGGAAATTCTATAGTTATATGAATATTACCTGAGTTATTGTATTTTCTGAAAAATGTATTATTGAAAATCTTAATAATATGAACTTTTTCTGTTAGAAATGGTTCAACTCCGAAAATAACAACACTTTATGTTTGCGTTCCAAGACTTTCTTTGAGACGAGAAAAACTGTACTATGGGACAATTTCAATGATTGGTACCGTTCTCATAGAATTGTCTTGAGAGTGGAGGGTACCTATGAATATTTGTATAAGCCTTGTCCTTGATGATCCCCCATGTGATTGCTGCTGAGAATGTTAAAGCTGCATGGAAAGCTGAATACAAGATACATTCTGATGTGGCTTGTTTAATGCTTGGAAAAATGTCACCTGCTCTACAAAGGCAGTTTGAACTATATTTTCCGCAAGCCATGCTTAATGCCTCAGTATGATGTTTGAAAAGCCTTCAAGCTGTAGAAATCTACGATTTGATGGATTCCCTACATAGCTGCAAACAAGCCCCAGGAAAATCCATAAGTGCTCATGTGTTGGAAATGAAAGGTTACATGGACCAACTACAAGCTCTTGGGAAACCCTATGACAATGATATGGCTATTAACTTAATAAACAGGTCCCTTAACAAGGATTTTGTTGATTTTGTTAGAAACTTCAATATGCATTGCGGTGGGGAAGACAGGTGATGTGATCTAACACGCATTGCACATTGAATCTTTGAAACGGGTTTAAAAGACAAGGCCCCTACACCTCTTGTACTGTGCTATTCAAAAAGGTAGGTGAATAAGCCAAACCGCAAGCGAACAAAAAGGGTTAAAGGAATAGGCAAAGCTGATAAGAATAAGCAAGTAAGTTGTGGCTTATCAACCAAAACCTAAGCCAAAACCCTCCTCAGATGAAGGAAAAAATCCAAAGAGATCAAGCTTAGTCACCACTGCTTCGTAGTTGAGTCACTGGAGAGGGGAAACTGCCCTCTTTATCCTCGATGAGTTACGCACAAATAAGAACACAGAAGGTGAGCATGGGTGCTGCACCTTTCAGGTAACTTATTTATGATTGAATTTTTAATCTAACATAACAAATTAAATTTATTGGGGTATTGATACTGGATTGCGGTAGTACACATTTGTAATACGCTATAGGGATTATAGAGTGAAAGGAAGCTATCCTATGGAGAGCAATATCTGCATGTGGGAAATGGAGCACAAGCAGCTATTGAAGCCATGGGAGTGTTTAATTTAGTTTTACCATCTGGTTTAGTACTATCATTAAACAATTGTCATTATGCACCTTCTATAATTAGAGGTGTTGTTTCCTTTTCTTGTTCTGTTGGATCTTGGATTTGTTCACAACTGTTACTAGTAAGTGAATTTCTTTCTTTAAATGGGTATTTTATATTTCTAGTCAATATCCGTGATTGGTGTTGTTTGAAATTTGACACGAATGTAATGTTTCCAAGTATATACTAATTCGATAGGAATCGAATTAATGAACGTTTTGTATTTTTATATAATATATACAAAAATAGCAAAGTAACTTCCAAAAAGGAAGGGTCTTCAAAACTCTACTTCAACGAATATCCTCAAAAATCGTTCACGTCTTCCCCGGCAACGGCGCCAAAATTTGGTACGTGTGTAAGTACTAGTCAAATTTATATATGTATAGTATAAATCCCGTGACAATTCTTTCCAAATTACTTCTCAATCAAGAGAACATAAAAGGATAAAACCTCACTTAAGAAAACACAATACGTATATTTTTAACCGGGAAGTATTTTCTTCTCGGGTCGTATCCCAACGAAGTCGTGAATTGAAATTCGGGAATAATTCGGATTCGAGTCAAGAATGGATAAAGGATTTTTGAATTTTGAATTACACTACGAATATAATAGCACAATTAAACTATAGAAATGATTAAAGAATTAAAAATGGTTAACTAATTCGAAAAATTAACAAACGTACGTTAAAAAATGCGAGCTAAAACTAGAATTTAAAATCTAAAGCACTATTACTAACAAACTTTATGCCTAAAAATCACAAAATTAAAGAGAAAATTTTAGGAAAAAGAATTAGAATTTTTTAGCTATTTTTGTATTTTCTATGAATTTTTAAAGAAAAATGAATTAACTAAAAATACACTTTTTCTAAAAATTAACACTAAAAATCTATTTCTATTTTTCAAAAATACTAGAATGAAAAAGAAAATTATTACAAAAAGAATTAGATTTTTCCTACTGTTTTTCTATTTTCTATGAATTTTTTAAGAAAATTTTTTACCAAAAACCTATTTTAATTTCTAGAAAATACAAATTCAATTGGAAAAATAAAGAAAAATGATTTTTAACTACTGAAAATGTGCAGAAAACTAATGGTATAAAAATGCCCAATTTTTACTAATCAATTGAGACCTAATTTTGCTTTTTAACACATAAACCCTAATTTTATTAAACTAATATTAAGAATATTAATACTATTTTATTAACCTAAAAGAACAGGGTAGAAAATGCAAAAGATAAAAGTAAAGGGTAGGCGGGGTAAGTAACAAAAATTTACACTATAGTTAAAACAGGACACCCTTAACTATTGAGAAAATACCAAACAGACCCTACGACTTAAGCACAATTTAGCTTATTGCAAAAGTGAAAATAAGCAAAAACTTAAAACAGAAAAGTTACTCCTGAGCTTTAATACTACAACTTTAATAAAAGCTCTTTAACATTTTATCTACTAAATAAGCAAGAAATTCAGCTTTTTAAACTGAGCTACAGAAACTATGATGTTTCTTTGAAAATCTAACTTTTCTAAACTTTGGCTTATTCCTAGCTTAATACTCAATGAAAATAAAAACCAAAAGAATATACAAGAAGCTTATAATATGTACTAGGGACATCTAAAAAGAAATAAGCTAAATGAAAACTAGATTAACAAGAAATTTGCTCTTAAAAAGTAAAAGTTCAGCTTAATGACTATTATTAAGCAACTTCTAATAAGCTAACTAGCTCAAATCTAGATTCTAGAAACTGGAATTTTGAAAATAAGTTATACTATGAATATAGAATAAACCTAGATAAAAGGATTTTGGAATGAACAACTAGAAATTAGAAATCCAAAAGACAATCTTTGAAATCTCAGCTGCTGCTAACTCAACTTTTGCAGGAAAATTAGGACTAGACTAGAGCTTAAAAATGAAACTTAAAAGATGATCTTTATAGAGCTAATGGAATACTACTAAGTTGCTTAAATCTAAATTCTTATCACCTACTTGCAAGTGCTAAAAAGTAACTAGAAGAATGATGAGCAACA